>JAVTVY010026335.1:0-10246 GCA_036873755.1 Hanleya hanleyi | reverse complement strand
AGATCTGGTTTCTCTGATTGGGCGGAAATCTTGGCGACCATCTTTAATTTATTCAGAATCTTTAATGATGTTTATCTCTGATACCATTCAAATGCTCTATACGAAACTTGATTTACAGCATCGATGTATGAAGAGACTTGCATTAATGAACAACCCCATTAGTTCCTCTGAGTGACGGGAAGGATGGGCAACCATCTTTAATTTATGTAAAATCATTAATGATCTCTATCTCTGACACTGTTCAAATGCTCAATGTAAAATTTGGTATACATTATCGATGCATCATCTCGGTTACTTCTACACGATGTTCCTAGGATACAGTACTATACTATACACAATTTTTTGTAATTCAGCATCGCAGAAAACCACCATCGATTGCGTTTTCAATGGTAAAAGGGTTAGGAAAGAACTAAAAATACACTTCAATGCAGAGTGATTTTGATTGACGCCAGAAATCGCTCAGAACTCTTCTTCGGCGATCTAGACCCCAGGAGCATCTGGGGCCTGGGCGGCCCCTGGATCCTCACCTAAAGTGCAATGATAGTGGCCGTACCACTTTGAATTTGCTTCCGACGCCCCTGTATTAACAGACAGTGTCAACGTACTGTTTCAGCTGTCTCCCGTTCAGTGATTGGTCATTCGACCCCGCCATTTTAAACTAATACGAGCATTTTCATTGGATCACTATTAGATAAGACCCACCCCAATCTTCATACACAACCACGTGACTGTCTCAGTTGACTGATGACATAGCGCAGCCTCGTTTTTTATTTCAAAATCTGCCGTCTAACTGGAAAAATGTTGTTGTTGCTGCATCAGCCGATCATTAGCCCCTGTAGAAGATACTATAGGCTAATATATGTAGGCTACCATGCCATGAGATGATGCTTGGGATTGCATTTCGCTCACTTGCACCTACAGGTGGCGACAACTGGTGGCAATTTAAAATTTGGTTTCCGGGCAGTAGGTTGAGGATGCCTTCAGCTTCTCGTCAAATTTGGTTTGCAGATAATGCCTTGAGATGTCGCTTGGGGATGCTTCTCGGTGCTTCACTGCATGGAAACTATATCACAGAAGCAATCAACTTTCAGTCAATCGTTCTGAGTTGATCTTAAAACTTGGGAAGGCAGAAAGACCCTTCCACATCCAACGCCTATGAAGCAGCAGTTGCCTCCCTCATGTATATGCCCTAAGACCAACAATGCTAAAAAATATTGCTGCCATTTCGGCGGGGGACCTAGCATCCTCTGGCTGCTTGTTGATATTAGCTAACAGCATTAGCACATAATTAAAAAATAGTATACATAAACGTAGGCTAGTTTTCTGAAAGACAGAAGCAGCAGATAGAAGCGGCAAGATATCATGATGTTCCCAAATGATCAAATCCGTATGGCTGAACACGTCCTACGATCCCATGCCCAGAAAATAGGCAAAGCGGGTAGACTACATCCTCCGTATGCATACATACTCTCTACCACCACTGCATACAAGCTTACACAGTGCAACTATTAACTAAACGGTCTGCTCAAAGTAACAGCCAAGAAACTATTTCGAGGCAAGCTGAATTTATATTGAGAATACGATGAAGGCCGATCTCTTTGAGGTTCATAGTGATTATAAACCAGCTTTCTGCCATGGTACGACCTTGTGAAACGAACCGTGGCTGAGATGACGGTAAAATAAAAACAATTTGATAGACTGGGCAAAAAACCTGTAACGTATCTGTCTCGAGGAAAAGCAATTAAAATGATTAAAAGAAAAACGAGTACATTTAAATTTGATGTAGATTTCTTGTCATGGGTAATGTATTTTTTTTTTCATCCTCATGTGTGTATATATGCATTGGACATGCTATGGTTACATCACATCAAAGGTAGTTCGAGACTCAGACAGTCGTCAATTACTTAGCCAGTTTCCACCTCACCAACAATCCAGGTAGGTCATTTAATTTTCGTTTTCAATATTTGCTGTTTAGGAATCGATCGAGAAACCAGTGGACCAAATGTCCCCACATTTTGTATAATATAATTGTGCTGATATTCCTAAGAAGTAGGCTGTAGGCTCTCGTGTGTAAATTGTCTGGTAGTCAGTCCATCCGAATCCTTTCGTCGGCAAAATAAGGAAAATCGCTGACATTAGAACCTTGATTTTTGGCATGCAGGTGCATTAGGGGACTATTACCAGCAAATTCTGAGCGGACCTGCTTTTGATGAAAATTTCTTGTGATTTTTGATGAAAATCACTGGTGATTCTGACTTGGGCCCTACCCTACTTCGTAGGTCCTGTGACGTTAGTCACACTGCCATGTATCAGTTTCACTTGCAAAAATCTTGAAATTAACGTCGGTGTGAATTAACGAACTGATTTCGTTGGTTACTGCCCTATGCTCCCTTTGAGTCCGCTTAGATTGCTTTGGTACCAAATGTTGATGTGTATACATATAAGAGGCATACAACATGTGGGAGTCCAGACAGTGAACCAGTTCCCAGGTTTTGCGGATGTAGTTTAGGATGTGGTACTTGCAGATCATGTATACATCTCTGGCGGCATATGCTAAATGGTTTGAGACTGGACTCCCATTTCTTGGATTAGTGTATAGCTTAGTGATTATTACTTTGCGGTCAATGAAATTACGGAGTTGTGTTGATGAGACCGAACAATGAAGTATGTCTGCGGAGTGTAAAGTGGTCAAATTGCTCTTTTCGATGACGCATGGTATCGCAACAGTGATTTTGTTGGCTTCCAGGACGGCAAGCTTTTCATGAAACTTTAGTTCGGTATGGTGCTATTTTTTTTTTATAGAGCTGCTCTGGTGAATCTAGTTTATGGATTATATTTGTTTGTCTATCAATTGGTGTCTGCTGTATTTTGTGGCTAGGTGGCGTTTTTGTCATGGGCAAATGAGCTGGCTCCGTTTGAAATAATTGGCACAATTTTACCTCCTACAACCCAGTCTGTTTTGGTGTACCGAAAACGTACATAGCTTGTATTCCTCGTGCAATAGACATGGTGTAAGGGTAACAGTGCGTCATTTACACAATTTTACCTCCTATACAACCTAGTCTGTTGTGGTGTACCAAAAATGTACATAGCTTGTATTCCTCGTGTAATAGACATCATGTAAGGGTATAACAGTGCATCATTTACACAATTTTACCTCCTACAACCCAGTCTGTTGTGATGTACCAAAACCGTACATAGCTTGAATTTTCGTGCAATAGACATGGTGTAAGGGTAACAGTGCATCATTTACACAATTGTACCTCCTACAAACCAGTCTGTTGTAGTGTACGGTACTCAAAACGTACATATAGCTTGTATTCCTCGTGCAATAGACATGGTTGGCTATTTTCGTTAAAAGTGTATTTTGGTCCGTTCCGGATAGTGTGTGATATCTTAGTAGATTCCCACAGAAATGTATTGAACGGCATTTGATTGATATATTTATTGGGAATCTGCTAAATAGTTCTCAACGAGCGTTGACGATTAGAGTTCCATGATAAGTTCTAGAAATTTTATTTCGGATTAATTCAAGTTTTCAACCACCTGTAAAGCAAAGTAGGTGAAAATTAAAAATTAACTTAAATTAATTAATTAATTAAATTTAAAATTAAAGTAAAGCAAAGCAAATTTGGACGTAAATTTGTCCTTCCTGTATTGCGTTTATAAACCCAAAATATAATTTGTTCGTGTTTACTTGAAAAGTTATTAGCTTGAAAGAGATTTTTCATATTTTCGTATTCTGAGTCAAAAAAATAGAGTATTAGAAAATAGGCGTTTGTTTGTATTAGCAATTTTTAACGGTATTCTTGGACGGAATTGCCTTCATATATAAAATAAGACACCTTTAACCAAAATGAGTCAAAGATATCCAAATCCAGTAAGATTGATCCTATATTATACTGAAAAATCGTTTTGGTCAAGGGTGTCATATTTTCATAATATAGAAATAGGTCAAAATGCTTGGAATGTAGTTCACTGCCATTCGGCACAAGATTCCCCCAGTTAAAATTTGTAACAGTCGTTTGGCCTAATGGTTACAGTGTCGGACTACGGACTAAAGGAGTGCCATCTTTTGCTTTCGGATCTCCAAATCATATTTAAAAAAAAACAGAAAAATCTAAAAAAAAAATCCCCATCTTAATTTTGGGCATGCATTAAAGTGCAATAGTGACGTGAAATAGACAGCGAACAGCTAACGCAAATAATCGGTTATCTTATTATAATTCGTGAATAGAGTTGCACAAAATAACTATTGTAAATATTGTGACGATCAAGCAGAAGGAAATAATAATTGGTGCATATATATATAATTTCTATATGTGAGTATATCGTTTGAGGGCTGCGAAAACATAAAATTATGAACGGAAAATTAATATGGTGAAACGTGTCTAATATCAAGGCCTGTTAGGCCAAACCGGCAAATTCCTAGTTTACACCAGTTAAGGCTGTTCTTCAATGTTTCGTTATTCGTCAATATGGCTACACTCTGCCATTTGCCGCTTATGTAGATGTTTACAGTTATGCAACTTAAACATATTCTCTTTGCATTCAGGAAATTACCCTCAACACGCTTCGCTTTCTCCAGTGATTAGGCTTGTGCCAATGTTTCTGCATTACTTCCTTACTTGTTGTTCGCTGAACGTTTGGCAGTTTTCGAGTCTATATATTAATATAACTAATTACTTTTCGTAAAAAGCTCGGCCGTTCATGAAAATATATATTGCAAATTTGTGAGAATATTAACCAGAAATTCCCATTAGACTGGCCTCGCCGGGATGACAAGGAGTTGGGGAATACCTGAGCATTACCTCACAATATACCGGACGGCTCGGATCGAGACAATAGATAAGAAGAAAGCGACTCTGGAGGTAGCCAAGTTTACATGGCTTCGTTCGTTCCTACTATACGAACAAACGAAGCCATGTAAAATGGCTACACTGAATGGAAACAATACATCTAAAGGAACACCTTCTCGGGTAGTTAGTCTGGTCACACAACAGGAGAAACCTCCAGAAGATCGTTTGCTTGATTAATATTATTCTTATTACTAATAGACATCTCTCGTTCCTGGTAATCGTTGACTTGCGCTATAATTGAAGTTAATCACTAGACAATACAATATGTTCCGATATGGTAGCAGCATTGGGACTCTTTCCTATCTATTTGGCGTAGAAAATATTATTAATCGTTGATAACTGGTGTAAATATGGATCAATTTACTGTTCCAATAAAGGATCATTAAGCTTATACAGTTATGATCATTTTGGCAACTTCAGATCGAAAATAGTCCAGGCCTCATCGATTAAAATATTGCGTAGGCTGAAGAGATAGGAAATCAACCCGATATCCAAACCGCACATCACGCAGAGAGCCATGCGGCAATGCACCTGCCACTGCTATCGGGGCAGATAGGTTTGTCAAATGCTTCGAGTTAATAACTTGAATTGTAACGCAAGGCCAAGATTGTTATATTCCTAGTTTACAATCGCCAGCCTGAATTGGATTTTAATATTTACAACAATAAGATATTCTCGTGACATACATACGTTGTTGTATGAAGTGGGTATAAAAAATGTGTGATTAAGCTCATCAAATTATAGTAGACCGATTTTCATTGTATTTATTACGAAAATAATTATTTGACTAACCGGTGTGGAATCTGCTTCGGCCATTTGCACATAGTACATATGAAACAATTTAGAATACAGGCAACTTGATCATCTGATATTGTAGGCCATATGAATAGTAATGTTATGTTGCAAAATTTGACATACGAGGGGATGGTCCATACAAAACTGATTCGTAGTACCAGTAGTTCTTTTCCGCCTCATTTCCGATGAATGGTAGGGAAGAAGTGTTTTTGCATCTGTTATCTCACAGAAGTTGACAAACGAGGGGAGGAAAATCTGGTCCATACACAACTGATTCATAGGATAGATTATTAATTCCCTCCTCTGTTGAAGATCAATTCAACCTCGATGGGTGGCAGAAGAGAAGAGTTTTCGTAAGGATCAATCAATGATATATGACAAAACTTCACATACGAGGGGATGCAAATCTAGTGCATACACATCAGTATTTCGTTCCCTCCTCTATCGATCTGTTGGAAATCAATCCAAATCCGACGAATTGCAGAAGAGAAATTTGTTCGTGTGAATCATTCAAAGTCATCTCGCAAACGATAGGAGGAGATACAATCCTGATTCTTAGCTGTTTCATAGTAGGCCTACTTCTTTCCCTCCTTTGAAAATCAATTCAACATTGATGGATGGAAGAAGAGTTCGTTGATCTATAATATATAGCTGAGAAATTGAAATTGGTCTTCTAAATCATGCCAAGTGAACGAATTCTTTTTCAAGAGTTGCTGGTGAGAATATTCGAGAAGAGGGGAAAACAACTGGCAAGTGGACCTCGTGGATATGGATATGCAAGCCCTATCCAATGCATCCCTCAAATGGATAATGGGATACTAGGACCATTTGAGCAAATTCTGTGCTCAGCGGTCATTGACCTCAACACCAGCAGGCGATACTTTTGGATATGCTTTTGCTGTCCGGGAACCACAGTCATTAATGAGCTCAAAGACATTGGAGAAGAGCTTACTATCCAGGGCAGATCTAGATTTCTGCACATTTGATAAATTTTATTGCAATCACGAAACAGTGAATGTTATCAAATAAATGTATGTATAAGAATAATTATCTCCATCTTGCGTCTGTGTTATAGTCCAGGCATAATGTGTCTAATCAAGCGACATATTGTGTATTTCATTCATTTAATTAAAGATCCAAGAAAATAAGTCATTTGACCAAATGCCTGTGTGCGATGATCAGTTTGCCAAATGAGTGAAAGTTTTAGGCATTTGTCCAAATGATTAATTTGGTGATTTGACTGTAACATTTACCAGCTGACGGACTGGTGTATAAGCTACATGCTTTTAAGTTATTCAACCACTACAGAATATCGAGACAGTTTCATTTATCCCTATCTCTCATCCCCATTTAATCAGATACTTTAAAAGATATTTTTAGTCGGGTAAAAGAAGACTGTATTTTAGGTTATTTGAGAGAAATCGGTTTGTTGTATAAATTTTGATATATGTATGTGTGTTGTATTGATTACTTCTGGATTGCTGGGTTGTTGACTTGCTTTTGTTGGAATACTTAGAATGTTGTTTGATCGTCGCTATATAGCTGAAATATCGCCGACGTTAAACCTTGATTCTCTCTCCCTCACTCCACTCAGAATGGATCCAGTGAAGAATTAAAGTAATTATGTGCTCATTATTTTCGGTGTTTTTTTCTGTTTAGAATGAAGTACAGTTTGATTATCCTCGCCATTTTGGTGGTCGTGCTGATGGTGAAAACAAAGGCATCAACTTTAGAGAGAAAAGATGCTGTCGAGTTCTTGAAGGCCAACAGAGTAAAACGCAATGCGGTAAGCATTCTCTCGTTATACATGAATCCATATATGTCATTCATACACGATCATGTTTATATTAACCATCCCCTAATCTCTAATAAATCTTGAGTGAAATTTGATTCAAGTAAGAGGGAAAATTCATTCCATTCTAGCACTTGATTGAAAAATTTGACTCAATTTGAGTGAGTTAACCAGGGATAGAAACCAGTCCCAGGGACTTGAGTGGAATAAACTTCACTCAACTTCAGTGAGTTATCAGTTCAAGCTTTACTGAATTTCACCCAAGCTTGACTGAATTTCACTCAAACTTGAGTGCATTTCACTGGACTTGGCATGAAGGAGTATATCCACTCTTATTTTTTGAGAGTGTATCCACATGGGATTTCTCGACTCTCTATACTGCAATCCCTCATCAGGACCTTATTGACCGTCTAAGTTCATTAATAGTATCTGTGTTCAAGAAAAAGACGACCTTCTCGCTGTGGATAATCGCTATATAAATGACGCAGTGAAGGATATATATCCACCTCCACTGGATTTGAAGGAAACTACAGATAGCCCTACAGGCACATCATATTTAGACCTATATCTCTATAAAAATGAAGCGGGCCTTCTCTCTCGTCGATTGTATGATACAAGAGTATACAATTTCGACATCGTAAACTATCCCTTTTGGACAGTAATATTCCAGTGGGACCTGCATATTGCGTATATATATCACGCCTAGTAGCATTTGCTAGATCCTGTGTTAAATGTGACGATTTTAATCAACGTCACAAAACATTGTTGCAGAAACTTATAAAACAGGGCTACACCACCAAGCGCCTCCACTCAAAGTTTCTCAAATTTAGCGATAAATATCGCATGCTGATAGCAAAATACGAGCGTAGCGTTCAAGATCTATGGCGTTACGTTTCGTAACTTGTGTCTAACTCCGCTTAATCCTGGGCTAGTGGCCGTATGAACCTATGTACTTCAAGGTCCTCATGGTACTCATATGAACAGTCACAATCAAAGCGTGACTGAATGATACATCATTCTTTAGATTACGACTTTACAACGAATATTATGGATTAAGAATACTGATCAGCGATACGGATTTGATATTTTTGGAAAATCATGATGTCTTGTCGGCATCATTGAAAACTGCTGACCGCTCCTCTCTTGCAGGAAACAAGCCTATATTTATGTATAATATGATTGTCTTTTTGAATTTGGTGTTAATACTGTTATATGAAATATGGAATAGGTCTTTGGATTATGGACGCGGATATTCTTTAATGGACGACGGCTGAATTATGAATGACGGACCAGACGTTGTAATCTATCTATTGAAGCTTGTGACAATTTAGACGGATTCAGTCAACGCCACCAGGCATTACTGCAAAATTACAAGCGTCTGAACCATCAGTCATAATTCAGCCGACCTCCATTAAAGAATATCCGCGTACATAATCCTAAGACCTTTTCTATTCCATATAACAGCATTTGTACCAAATTCTAAAAGACAACCCTAGACAATACATAAACATATAGGTTAGTTTCCTGCAAGAGAGAAGCGGTCAACAGTTTTCAATCATGCCGACAAGACATCATGATATTCCAAAAATATCAAATCCGTATCGCTAATCCGCAATCTTAATCCATATGATATCACGCTTTGATTGTGACTGTCCACGTGAGCACCATGAGGATGTTGATTTACATGGGTTAATAAGGCCCCAAGCCCCGGGTTAAGCGGAATTGGACAGAAGATACGGAACGCAACGCCATAGATCTTGCACGCTACGCTCGTATTTTGCTATCAACATGCGATATGTATCGCCAAATTTGAGAAATTTTGAGTGGAGGCGCTTGGTGGAATGACCCTGTTTTATATTTTTCTGAATAATGTTTTGTGACGTTGATTAAAATCGTCACATTTAACACAGTATCTAGAAAATGCTACTAGGCGAGATATGTATACACTATATGCAGCTCCCACTGGGATATTACTGTCCAGAAAGGAATAGTTTACGATGACAAAATTTTAATCATCCTTTTGTCATGAAGTCGACGAGAGAGTAGGCCCGTTTTCTTTTGAAAGAGTCATAGGTCTAAATCTGATGTGCGGTAGGGCTATCTGTAGTTTCCTTCAAAACCAGTGAAGGTGGATATATCCTTCACTGCGTCATTTAAATAGCGATTATCCACAACGAGAGGAGCATCTATATAGCGTCTGGTGAGTGAGAAAGAACGGGCTTTGAATTGATCGGTTTTAATATTCTGTAGTGGATGACGGCTGAATTATGAATGACGGGACAGACGCTTTTAATTAAAAAGCTTCTGCATATAGTTATATTCATAAGAGAACAGACATAGGTCAGACAGCAGGGGGGCAGTATAGTACAGGGGTGTAAAAAACTTTCCTGATAACGGTAAATACAGTTTAATCAATCTAATCTTTTTGTAATATTTCTCACATGTCAAAATATGTGAAAAGAAGAGGACTTTATAGTCCTCATATATTTCATATAATAGTATCCAACAGAAAATTTTATTTCATTTTCACTGTGTTTTCTGTGTTTCTCTAGATGACGAAATTACAACGATTATTATGGATTAAGAATACTGATCAGCGATACGGATTTTATATTTTTGGAACATCATGATGTCTTGTCGGCATTATTGAAAACTGTTGACCGCTTCTCTCTTGCAGGAAACTAGCCTATGTTTATGTATACTATGATTGTCTTTTTGAATTTGGTGCTAATACTGTTATATGGAATAGGTCTTTGGATTATGGACGCGGATATTCTCTAATGGACGACGCTGAATTATG
>JAVTVY010026334.1:0-103806 GCA_036873755.1 Hanleya hanleyi | reverse complement strand
TCTAACCACCAACGAAGGTGACGTTTGACATCCCCTGTGACAGGAATCATAGGATTCAGTGACCTCCTGACCCAATGATGATTTAGAAATCTCATTAAGGGCCTCAGTTGCAGTCGACCTCTCAGAGTGACATCCTGAGTGGAGGTCAGTAGGCCGATCAGTGATGCAAAGGTCAAGGCCGACTGACGAGAAAATCGGAGAAACAGAGGAATCTGTTCGTTGATTTTCTGCCAGCGTGCCTGTGGGGGACGTGCCAATGCCAGGTTGGTATCGTAGGATACCCCCAGAAAGGTACGTTGTTGGGCCGGTGTTAGCTCCGATTTGACCTCGTGTGGGAGATAACCCAAACATTCGAGGATGTGCCATACGAACATCGTATCGCAATGGAGCTGGTCCCTGCACATGGAACGGATCAAGGAATCGTCTAGATAGAAATGATACTTGATTCCGCGGTTGTGCAGAAAGGACGCTACCGGACGAAACACTCTGGTGAAGACCCAAGGGGAAGTGGACAACCCGAACGGAAGAACCTGAATTTGAAACCGGCGAGAGCCGACCTGAAATCTGAGGAACTTCCGGTAGACGGGGTGGATCGGAATATGCAAATAAGCATCCCTGAGATCCAACGAGGTCATCCACTCCCCTTTGGTCAGAGCATTTCTGATTGAACGGAAAGACTCCATGCGAAAATGCGGAGGCCGCCGCAGGTAGACTTTGTTCAAGGTGCGCAGGTTTATGACCATGCGCATCTCCGGTGAATCTCTTTTGGGAACAAGAAACACCGGAGAGTAGAACCCCGGGGTCAGATCTGACGACAGGAGTTCTATAACTGCTCCCTTCTGAATTAATTTGTCGACCGAAGCCTGTAATTCTAGAAGGTGCTGTCTGCGTATAGGAATACGAGACATTCTGGGAGCAACAGTTAATGGGGGGTCCAGAATAAACTCCAGACGGTATCCGTACCGTAGAATACGTATGACCGCTGGATCCATCCCCAGATACTGCCAGTTCCGCCAAAACTCTTGTAGTCTTCCGCCTACCGGAAGAGAAGAGTCGGGCGGAACCGGGAAGCGAGACACTTCGTGGTTCCGCCATGCTGTGAGCTCCACAACATGGCTGGGAACATCACCGACGTGACTGTTGCTTAGCCGAACCCGGACCAGACTTGCCTTTGCGTTTCTTAGTTCGGGATTTCTGCTGCTGATTACCCGAATCCTTAGCAGTCTGACCTGATGATGAAGGTACAGAAAGCTTGGGAATCTTATAGGGCGGACCAGAAGAAGATCCTTTAGATCTCTTACCGGAACCGGAAGTACCTGCTCTTATATCGCTGTCAGTCTTAGCCTTAGCCATTTGATCAGCAAGAGAAGGTAACACTCCATTAAACAGCAGAGAAGATGCTGGTGACTGCTCCTTCATAGTCCTTAAGACCACATCAGGAGTATAGTTCACCATGGTTGGCAAGTAAGCCAAACGTCTTAGGTGTACCAGCATAGCAGAATTATACGCTGACAAAGCTAATTGATCTGCATTAGCATTAGAGGCAACGTTTCTGAAGTCCGTTAGCAAAGAAATTTCTTCTTGAATGCTAGCGGCCACTGAGGATGATTTTAGCCTCTCAATCACTGAGGAAATGGATGTCAAGAACCAGTCCATATGTGATGAAATAGCTACACCCTGACGGGAAACTTCCTCTAATATAGAAGCTTGTTTCCCCGATAACTCAACCGTGACCTTGCCCGGAGCTTTGTTTGTGTCCCCTTTGCAGACATCCACAAAATCCGGGTCAAGGTCGGCGGCCTTGAAATCGAATGAGGAACCATGAATGGTATAGGCACGCGACGAAGGCTTCTCCACAGGAAAAGGAGCATTGGAAGCAGCCGGACGAAACAACGCCCTGGCCCCCATCCGCATTTGCCTTTCCTCCTGGGATTTGGGCCTAGCTAAAACCGACTTAAACATTTCCGTAAGACCATAAATAGCCTTAGAAGGAGGAAGTGATGTTATAGTACGGTTATCAGTAGGCGGTACATAAGCCATCGTCGACAAACGCCTAAGTGGTGGCGGTGGAGGACGCTCCATATCTGGAAAAAGCATATATATGCTGGCCAGAATATCCGAATACTTCCTCGAATCTTCGTCTTGATCTGGGTCAAGGTCAGAAGAAGGAGTAACGGAAGGAGGAGGTCGGTGACCTGGATGATGACTCGACAGATCCAACACATGTGAAGGTGACACAGGTACAGGACCATGCATGACGTTATGCACTCCCTGCGGCACCTCCAAAAGTAATTGTCTATAGTAAGTCAATTCGGCTTGTTGCTGATTCAACCGTTGGATAATATCAGCTCGAACCGGGTCATGACCTACAGACAATTGGGTTGGAACTTGCCGATGAGCCAAGAGTTCAGACGCAGTGGAAACCATTGGGGCTTGCCCCATTATTCCAGGACGAACTGGTTGACTGGGCCACATACCAGGAAGTGATGACCTAGATTGCATATATGGCGGTTGAGGACGAACAGCCCTCTGGCCAAGCAAACGAGGCTCACCTGAAGGCCGGAAGTGGATATCTGGTATAGAAGGTGAAGGTCGACTGATACTCTGTGTCAGATTTACGACCGACCCCGCAACCGAATAACCATGGGCCCGTTGAGGTTGACCTAAATTCAGGGGGTGCTCGTTCTTTTGAGGAACCCCTTGAAAAGTAGGCCGTGACCTCACGGCTGATGATATAGATGGCACTAGGATAGGCCGAGCAGGCTGACCTAGATAATATGGTTGACCCGACTGACCAGCAAAATAAGCCATATCAGAATATGGACTGCTAAATTGAGGTCGAGTGTAAACACTCTGATCGGGAAATTTAGGCACAGGTGCCTGATAACCATATGCCATCACACCAGCTATGCTATAATCCGCCACATCTGTTGACGTAAGTAGGTCACCGGAAGTCGTAGTTGTCCTTGACATCTTCATCTGGTCCATGGCTACCCCCGAAGGAAGTAACTGCCCTGACCCCATTTCTGTATGTAGGTCAGAAGCAGAAACTCGAGACTGACTAACAGAAGACTTCAAAAGGGCCGAAGTCAAAAGTAGGTCAGAGTCAGTAGCAGACACTTGACCTGCAGAAACCGACACAATAGGACAAGCTAGTCCCGTGTGTGGCTCTGAAGTCGTATGTCCATCTGTAGTACCAACGTCTGCAGCATGGCTCATCTCTGAAGGTGACTCTGTCAGGTTGACCTCTACCACAATCTGTTGATTTGCCAGAGGTCACGTCGTCCAATCTCCCCAAGACCTGCACTGGTTTAGTCTTCTTCCCTGAAAGATCAGAAGGAAACAAACTAGTGGGGAAAGAAATAGGTGGTTGATCTTTATTTAACAATGAGACCAAAGTCCTATACTGAGGGGGGTCCGCCAACACAGTACTCTGAACCGTCTCGCTCCCGTGAGAGCGGGAAGGTTGAGGAACAAAAGACTCCACTCCTGTGTTCACAGTAACAATAGAACCGGTTTTGGCATATGCCCCTTCAAGGTACGATTGGAAAACATCATTAGGCCATAGCCGACATTCACTGCACTTAGTGAACTGGTTACAAAAATGGCCACGGCATGGCGGGCAAGCTGAATGGTGATCAGAGTCTGGCTTCTTCTGGCCACAAATACAGCAGAATTTTGACGCCATATCGTTTCAATTCAATTGAATACTTCCCAGCAGTCGTCTTATAGATGACTTGAACCAATTTAGATGACTCTGTGGTCTATGGAAAGCTGTAAATCTTCACTTTAACTGGAGCTTTTTCTAAGCACTACTCTACAGCACGGAGGAAGTAAAGGAGAGAAAGTGCATGGCCTAGGGATAGTCGCGCATGGGCAGTGGCACAGGATATACTGTGGGATATTTCATTTTCTTTACTTGAGTAGGGGTGCTAGGCACTATACCCATATGTCAGTAAGGTTGGTTTTTATTGCGTAAAAAATATGGAATGTTACGGACCAACTGAGAAAATTCTGCCCATAGGTGGCGCCACCTGTAGACGCACATGCGCCAAACGCAATCCCAAGCAAGGTCTCATGGTAAGGTAGCTACATACCAAATCTGAGAGGAATCCAATTAGCTGTTGTCAAGTTATGCTCCGGAAACGAAATGTTACGGACCGACAAGAAAAAGTTTTGACCCTAGGTGGCGCCACCTGTAGATGTACATGCGCCAAACGCAATCCCAAGCGAGGTCTCATGGTAAGGTAGCTACATACCAAATTTGAGAGGAATCCAAGTAGCGGTTGTCAAGTTATGCTCCGGAAACGAAATGTTACGAACTGACTTGAGAAACTTTTGACCCTAGGTGGCGCCACCTGTAGACGCACATGCGCCAAACGCAATCCCAAGCGAGGTCTCATGGTATGGCAGCTGCATACCAAATTTGAAAGGAATCCAAGTAGCGGTTGTCAAGTTATGCTCCGGAAACGAAATGTTACGGACTGACATGAGAAACTTTTGACCATAGGTGGCGCCACCTGTAGACGCACATGCGCCAAACGCAATCCCAAGCGAGGTCTCATGGTAAGGTAGCTACATACCAAATTTGAGAGGAATCCAAGTAGCGGTTGTCAAGTTATGCTCCGGAAACGAAATGTTACGGAATGACCCTAGGTGGCGCCACCTGTAGACGCACATGCGCCAAACGCAATCCCAAGCAAGGTCTCATGGTATGGTAGCTGCATACCAAATTTGAGAGGAATCCAACTGGCGGTTGTCAAGTTATGCTCCGGAAACGAAATGTTACGAACTGACTTGAGAAACTTTTGACCCTAGGTGGCGCCACCTGTAGACGCACATGCGCCAAACGCAATCCCAAGCGAGGTCTCATGGTATGGCAGCTGCATACCAAATTTGAAAGGAATCCAAGTAGCGGTTGTCAAGTTATGCTCCGGAAACGAAATGTTACGGACTGACATGAGAAACTTTTGACCATAGGTGGCGCCACCTGTAGACGCACATGCGCCAAACGCAATCCCAAGCGAGGTCTCATGGTAAGGTAGCTACATACCAAATTTGAGAGGAATCCAAGTAGCGGTTGTCAAGTTATGCTCCAGAAACGAAATGTTACGGAATGACCCTAGGTGGCGCCACCTGTAGACGCACATGCGCCAAACGCAATCCCAAGCAAGGTCTCATGGTATGGTAGCTGCATACCAAATTTGAGAGGAATCCAACTGGCGGTTGTCAAGTTATGCTCCGGAAACGAAATGTTACGGACGGACGTACGGACATCCGTACGGACGGACGGACGGACGGACGGACAAGCTGAAACCAGTATACGCCCCCTACACTATGTGTCAGGGGGTATAATAACCCACAACAGTGATCTACAGGGCGCTAACCCAGCCGTTACCATACGGTTATAAGCCACGGATACATACTCCTCCATGCTGATGTTAATCATTTCATAAGTCAATCACTGAATATGGATAATTAACAGCTTTATGGGGGGGAATTAAAACAGATTATCCGTGCTATATGCCGACAATGACGGTGTTGCCGCTGTGTTAACCCCAGGATTTCAACGGCTGGATTAGCGCCCTGTAGATCACTGTTGTGGGTTATTTAGAGCTGTTTATTACCCTTTCCTGGAGTCTTTACCACACAATTGATCCTTTCAGCTGCTAAATGTTACTTCATTAATAATATATTATCGATTCCAAATGATTACCAGCCGCAAACGTCGAGGAAATACGATTTAACGGCGAGAAGCGCGGTCTGCCTGGGCTAAGTGAATACGTCGCTATGCCTTGCTTTAGCCCACGCCATAGTTGTTAGGGGCCGCCGCAAAGGCTGCTGGGATACCTCCGTCTTCCAGAATCGTTACACTTCCCCTTTGGATTTGCCCAGGACAATGTGGTGTCACGATGTACCGTTAATATTTTAAAGAACGCCGTTACAAGACATATTTGCAAGTGGTTAGTATTTCGCGTTCGTTTGGCCCTCCCAAGCCCTCCCGCCTCAACCGTTCGCCAACAGATTTACAATCCCAGTCCGCCATTTTACCCTGAATTTTCAAGGCCGAACAGAAATCCACGGAAATATCCGAACGGAGTAAAGGGAGACCACTCGGCCTGCGCCCGTTCTTTGTTTTCAAGGGAGACTACTCCAAACAGCCGGAAGTCGTCAGAGCGCAACAAAGAATGTCGAGGACCAGATAAAGCTCGTTTGCCGCAATTTTTCACATCAATTTCCATTAAAAAGGAATCCCTTTCCAAATAACAAAGTGCATATTGGTAAAAGAGGGCCCACCCATAGAAGCAATATTTTTACAGGCTTAAACATCACCAAGAGAAGCAATTTATTACCTGGAGGGACCACCAAGAGATTTCTATTCTGGACAACCCCACCCACCAATATATTATTATTTTTTTCCCCTTCCTGGGGGGGGTACATATTTTCAAATGGAACAGCCCTAACGGATTTGATGCTTTATATGGACTATTTTCATTTCCAAGCCTTCAAATGGCTCACGGTGAAAACATAGCAGAAAATGCAGGAGGAAATTTACCAAAATTTAGGAGAAATATAGGAATTTTCTATAATAAAATTTTGGAAAATATAGGAAATGAAGGAGTCTAAGACAGGTCACTACTACACTGTATGTTCCAAACTTGGTAGTTTTCTGGTGTTGAATCAAATTATTTCCACTGAATGCGGTCATAGTGGTGGCGATTGAGGAGACCCGTTCTGCTGCTTGGTTCAACAAAGAGAGAATTTAAAGATGTAATCAGCCTCAAATCTAGGCTGGAATCGATATCTCCCAAACTTCGCGAAAGTGACATATGTTACGACGGGTACAAAAAAAAAACACATTTGACCATAAACAACTAAAAATGTTTCCATCATTCATGAGAAAGGAGAAGGAATTAGTCTTTAAATATAAATGGCATGCCGTTTATTTTTTGACGACTGTGTCAACAAGTGTTCACACGTGTGGTGCATTCTGCCTACATCTGCTCTGCCACTCTACCGAACCTTAGGCACGAGCTGTGATGTTATCTCATGGCTGGAGCTGTTCAGCATTCAGATTCGTGAGCGTCGCTACGTCACTCAAACATCACGCAGTGACGTGATTTTCCTCTCCACGTACAGCACATATTCAATGGCGAAATAGAAAACCCGTCGAAGCGGGCAGAGTTTCAAAATTTCTCTGACAAGATATTCTTGCATTCGTTGTATATGACAATCCCACTATCATCAAATATAATACCTATGATGCTTTAGCAAACTTCGCTGCTGAAAAACAGACAGGAAAGAGCTAAAAAATCCATCGATCTTGAGACTGATTACATCTTTAAATGTTTTTTAAAATTTCTAAAATATATTTCCTCATGCCAATTTGACTCATTACAGAGAATTGGTGAAAGTTTTCATGAGAAAAAGTCAAAATATAGGAAATATAGGAGGTTTTGAGTTCAATATAGGTGACTCAAAAATATAGGAAGTAAAGGAGGCACTTGCAGGCCTGCATTTCAAATACCCAAACAAATTAATTATGGCTAAAGAATTCTTTGTTTACAAGCTGATGGTGATGTTCCACAGTGGTTTCTAACAGTGCTTATAACTACAGCAGAATGTCACCAGCTAATAAACTAGCAAAGTTAGTAACTTAAGTGGAATGTCACCAGCTAATAAACAAAGAAGTTGTTATCCTAGTTAATTTGTTTGGTTATTAAGTTTCAAATTCTCCAATGCCTCCAAAGAACCTATTTCATTTTATATGGTACATTTTGATGACAAGGTAATATGGAAATAGAAAAGACTTACTTGGCCGCTACTCTGACAGTTACTCTAGTATTATCAGTCTTAGAATGGACAACAAAAGGGGGGTTGAAGGAGACCTCCACATCAAACCTTGGTAGTGCTGTGAAAAAACAATGTTGTCCATCATAACGTACCAAATTATTGAGATTATTGCAAACTCAATTTGTCACATCTAAAGTGCTGTGTTTATTAATCATGAGCCCTCAATGTCTGACCGGCAATTCCAGAATTTGAAGCATGTTTTACTTATACACAACAGAACCATTATGATAGACTGCAATATACTCTCTAGTCAAATGCCACATAGCTGTATTGGAAGAAAGTTACAATATTATCAGTGTTTGGACTTAACTATTACTAAACGATCTGACAAAAAATGGACTCTCAGACACAAGATTCTAGACACTACATGGAAAATGATCATGCCTTCTATTGTTCACTTTCTGAAACTGAATTGAAATTGCACTCGAGCTGACATTTGACCTGAGAGGATCTAAATAGGGCCTGAATATTCAAATGAGAAAATTCAAACTTTTGGTAATGAGCAAAGGTGACAGTACCATGTGGCAGAGAGAAGGAAAAGCATTTTGCTATAAAGATTGTCACTGCTAAGTCCATGGAACTTTCAATTCCTCCACTACGAGTACTTTATCATGGACTACTCCAGCAAATGTCGGCCGAGTGGAGTGTTTTAAAATTATGAAACATGCATGTGGTCATTGCTGTAGAATCATTAATCATGTAGAAGCAGAAAGTGGACAACACAAGACTTGCAAAGCAAAGTTTAACTGATTAGTGAAAACAGCTGTAAAGAAAAGTGAAAAAGGTAAATTTGCTTCACAAATACTTTATATTAAATATATTAACTCTTTCCCCCATATAAGCGGGTTTTGACGAGTGTTCGCCTAACCCATGAAGATGGATTTTGACGTATCACTGAGTTCCATGTAATGGATCATTTTTGCAATTTTTTACGCTTACTTTGAGTGGAACTTAATTAAAACTATATATTTTCATGAAGCCAAAATTTCAATAAATCTATGTATATCTGTTGGTATGTTTTGTAATAAGGGTCAAATGAAATCGGGAGAGGAACAGAAATAATTGATTTAAAATGCGCGCTTTAACACCAAATGTGTTTGGTGTGCTCCAAGAAAAACGTTCGAAAACTAGTAAAATCTGCTTCCAAATTCCTGAATATTTCACGTAAGGCGCGTATAAACAATCAGAGTATCTAACATTGATGGCTAACTTGACAAATCCGTGCATCTGAGTTCATTATAAACATTTTCTCGGGACCTGTTCATCTTTGCCGTAGATGTCTGACCGCCATTCTTCTGCAATCTTTCTCGGCCTCGACAGTGACCATAGTGACCACGTGCAAACAAACCCTGCTCCTCCAATCACGCCAGGCCTCTCACGATGGGCCTCAGTCTCGGCCAATCAATGACACTGTTTCATTCACCTTATGAATATTTATTACCACTCTTCAATCTCTTTTGCAGAAGTATATGCGTTGTAGCTCGTTCTATACCTGACATCTCGTGATGTAACTGCCAAATCCCGAATCTACGGAGAATTAGCTTCACAACGACATATGACAAAGTGCAAATGGCAGCGGAAAAACCACAAAGCTAACACTCGGAAACGGTGCTAAAATGCGACAATTTCTTCGCTTTTTTTGTGACTTCCAACCGATGGAAAGCAGAGACAACACATTTAATCACAAGATTACTTATTTTTAGAATAAATGTTGCTCATATTGGAATAAAACGTGGACAAATAACATAGAATGGGTCTGTGAGAGACTATCGGTGAATATTTCTCTACATGACATGGGACATAAATGGGATATTTTACATCACGGAAAAAGTATGAAAATTGAAATAAGTCCACGGGTTACAGACCCATGCCATTAGAAATCTATTATGGGTCAGAGAGAGAAAATTACCTTCAAGTCTATTAAGCGGGAAAAAGTTAAAGTGATCGTAAACCCTCAAGTAAAGTTTCCATCAAATGAAAGATCATAGCAAACAATGTGGAAAAATATTTATTTTAATTTTTTACGATTTTATTACACAGAGTGAACTGCAATTAAAGCATGGTATTCTATGGCGGTCTGTTGCAATCATATTTAGGTCCAGTGACGTCACACTGCCTTAATACATATATTTCAAACTTTGTATGCACTTTCCAATGCTTGATTCAAGCTTAATGTATGTATACTTTGAGTTTCAATACAGACTCACTGTTCCAATGTGCATGTTCCAAAATCAGGGGAATTAAATGCAAGATTCACATTGACTTGTCTCTCATGAGTCACCATCTCCCAGATGTTGGTGAAACATGCACATTGGAACAGTGAGTCTGTGTTGAAGCTCAAAGTATACACACCTTAAGCTTGAATCAAGCACTGGAAACTGCATACAAAGTTTGAAATATATGTATTAAGGCAGTGTGACGTCACTGGACCTAAATATGATTGCAACAGACCACCATAGAATATGATGCTTTAATTGCAGTTTACTCTGTGTAATGAAATAGTAAAAAATTCAAATAAATATTTTCCCACACTGTTTGCAATGGTCTTTCATTTGATGGAAACTTTACTTGAGGGTTTACGATCACTTTAAAGTAAAAAATATTTGTCCTAGACGACAATAGACACACATATCTGGATTGAATGGTATAAAAATGAATTATTGTGTCTCTAATTCGCATAATAATACACAACATGTATTGTAACCTATTAGTAAATAGACAATTGTTAATTCCAAAGTTAATAGGCAAAAACTATCTGCACCTGCATTTTTTTCACCTGCATTACCATCATATTTTCCAAGCCTAAAATTAACATTGGCCATGCAAGGTTTGGAGTTTTACGAGAACAAAATAGAGTTGGCATCTGATACTCTTCCAGTAAATACTTAGTGAGAAACACTTTTCCTGAATTATTCAACAACAAAAATTAAGTTCCTTAAACTTACTGTATTCATCTACCTGGAAACCAATGTTTTCTTCCTCATTCTAATGTAAAAAGAAACATGAATTAAACATAGATAAAGAATTTTGTCACACTGATACAAGTATTTTCAGATTTTAGTCGACCAAAAAATTTGTTCATTCCAAAATAATTAAATTCCCCCCGTATTGTTCGTAAATCCAGCGATTTGATTGGCTGATTAGTACTAAATTTTTCGGTTCATACTTCAATGAATCTAAAAATATGATATGCCACGCCCACAACTGCACTACTTTTTTTGCTATAAATAGCACTGAATCACTGGACATAATGTAAATCGATTCAGATTTTAGTGCATAATATTGCTCAAATAATGCCAACAGAAAACTCTAAAACCAACTGGAAAGAGTCACTTTAAATATTTATTTGTATTGAGAAAATTCCTTGTAAAATTACAAGAATTTCGAAGAGAAAACAGCCGAGATAATGTCTGTCTGTCCTGGAAATCAGCTGATCAGCAATAAATCGACATGTCCGTGACCTTGAACGAGATTTTGACATTATTATAGGTTTTCGCTTACCCACTTTTATCACAAATCATTATAAAGAAATTATCACACCCGGTGAACTCCTGAAACCCACATCCTACCTGAGAGTTTGGTAAGATATTCCATTCATATTTCATTCGTTACCGATCCACCGGCTTTCACTGTTGTGGTGCGGGTCGGGGGCGGGGGAGTTTTGCACTGATGAAAACCAAAGGGAATATGTCGTCCTCTCTCACGAAACCAAACACAAAAATTTACAAACTATACGGACTGCCACGATAAGCAGATGTATGCAACAAATATCGTTCCGTACTGCAGATGTCCGATAAAATCCCTCCAGTCAAGGGGGGGGGGAGTGTTACAGAATGTTGATTCCACAAAACCTGTTAGGTGGCCTACGAGTGCAACATCATCGTTCAATCGCTGTTCATAAAGACTGCAATCGGTTCACCAGAACTGTATACACTTCGAAATCTGTGAAAGAATATCACACAAATTTATGCGTCCGCTCGAATACAACACAGCACACTCCCTCGATTACGGTCCACGTGTGACGGGTACAGGCGATGAATGATGCAGAGTTTCGTCACATGATCTGAGCGGACACCGAAAGGAAGAAAGTTCCGTTATAAACTGCGACAGAGAATGTTCCCCAGCTCAGAACAACACATTGATCAGTGAAATCGTCCTCCGTATGCCTACCCGGGGCGCGGTAAAACAGCAAGAAAATGCATCACCCAGTCGGCTGATCAGTCGGCTCTGAATGGAATATTCCCGGCAAGGCCAACTCAACTCGAGCAATTTCTCATCTTCTGCATGGTTTCATATCTCATTCTTCCTTCGCAGAATTTCTTGTGTGTTTCAGTTTTCCTGACCTAAATAATTATCCCTGACTGAGAAGTTTCCCTCCAATGGCTCCATACACAATGTGCAACAAACTGCCAAACTGAAAACTGTTTGAACCGCGCTAGGCCGACCGAGTGACGTGCGCGTGCACTGAGACGTTGCTAGGAGTTACGAACTTTGTTGACTGTATTTATACGCACAGTGTTTTGTACTGTTACAAGAATTAAACCGAATAATTCGTTCGTTTCACGTTCAATTTCTTCTCTTATTGGATTAGTTTTGTTTGATTAATTTAATTATAAGGATTGACTGTGATTTTTTTTACGTTCATTGGGGTATGAACTTAAAAACCGCTGTGCAAACTTTGTATGATCCGCTACGCGGAATCATACAGTTTGCACAGCGGTTTTTAAGTTCATACCCCAATGAACGTAAAAAAAATCACAGTCAATCCTTAACACAATCCCTTTCAAAATAGAGGCAGATTAAATTGTTAAAAAATAATAAACAAAATTGCTACAAATATTTTTGTTTTCTTGTCACATAATATGGGCTTAGCAGCTTCTTATCACACTAAACAAATGTGTTGGCATTGCTTCTAACTTGGCTATCAAGAAAGATACTTCTGCCTTGACGAGAGCAGGACTCCTGAAGCCTGGTTATTATAAATGTATGTTGAATGCATACATACCTGTGAAGTGACTTTAATCTTCCACTCCCCAAGTGGAGTTTGACTGGACAACTGTAAATCACCAGAGATCACACCTAGAAATCATAATGAAATGAAAATATGATGTATACCCTGAACTAAGGAAAGTAACCACAAATAATAAGTTATATTAGGAGTAGAGTAATAGTGTGAATATAGTACAAGATAATCTTTGATCTTCTGGATAATAATTTCAAAGTAATTCATCTGTTTTTTCAAGTTTACTTTTTCTCCAAACATACTACAATGTCTTCACAAGAACAACGCTTGTGGAAGGGAAATACTGTAATTCCTGATATCAAGGGACATAACCCTAAAACAAAATTTTGTATTGCTTGGATCCACATTGCTCTTGAGTAACACTGCTCTTTCTCTGGTCATATTTTCAAATGACAGACATTTTAAAGTCATAACCGACTTCACTAAACTAGAAACTTGATGTTAAACAAAACAGTGATTTGTCAATGTATATTCACAAAGCTGAAAGAGATTGGGTCATTGTCACTTGATTAGTTGTTTAGCATGAACAGCCCTCATGTGGAAAATAATTAAAGTAGATGAGGGATTTACATTTTCATGAATGAAACTTACTCATTTTCTTCATATTCATAAACTATTGATTTGCAATTTAATAATAAATAATTATAGCATCTAGCATGTGTATTTAAAAAATCGAAGTCATGCTAAACAAACAATCAAGCCGTGACAAGAGCCATGGTTCACCTGATCCAGAATTTTTCAGTACCACTAAAAACAAAGGAGCAATGGTGAACTCACCTCGTGGATCGGTTTGACCCAGCCATTGCTTGATTTTATTCCCAGTGGGATCCTGAAATGAAGATAGATATAAATTATATCACAAATAAAATACGAAGCTGCGCATCTGAAAACCCCTCGGCTCTGGGCGCCAGCCATTCATAATGTATTCAATTTGAACCAAGACTTCAGCAACACCAAGTAGTCAAGTGACAAATATACAGATTATGAAAATTTTGCAATTAGAAAGGGCCTCTAAGGTTTCCGTCCAATCAGAGAAACCGGTATTTATTCATTACATAAGAGTCCTGATGCATCGATGATATATACCAAATTTTACATCGAGCATTTGAAAGTTATCAGAGATAGAGATCATAATGATTTCGCATAAATTAAAGATGGCCGCCCATCCTTCCCACCACTCAGAGGAACTGATATGGTTATTCACTGCAAGTCTCTCGATACATGGATGCTGTATACCAAGTTTCATATAGAACACTGAAATGGTATCAAAGATATACATCATTAAAGATTTTGCATAAATTAAAGATGGCCACCAAGGATTCCGCCCAATCAGAAAGACCAGAACTGTCATTTATCGTAAGTCTATTGATGCATCGATGATGTATACCAAATTTGACATCGAGTACTTGAACGGTATCAGAGATGGAGATCATTAATGATTTCGCATAAATTAAAGATGGCCACCCATCCTTCCCGCAACTCAGAGGAACTGATGTGGTTATACATTGCAGGTCTCTTGATACATCGATGCTGTATACCAAGTTTCGTATGAAACATTTGAATGGTATCAGAGATATACATCATTAAAGATTTTGCATAAATTAAAAATGGCCGCCAAGGTTTCCACTGAATCAGGGAAACTGGTTTGGTCATTCCTTTGAAGTTTCTTGATGCATCGATGATCTAGACCAAGTTTCACACTGAACAGTGAAATGGTACCTGAGATACACAAGATTAATGGTTTCGCATAAATTAAATATGGCCGCCAAAGTTTTCAACCAATCGGATCCAGATTCAATAGGGTTCTGGGTTATGAGCATATGGATGTGCAGTGCAAGTTTGGTGTGCCTAGGGTAAGTCGCTCTAAAGATATCTTGGTAACGACAAAGCTGTGATGGGTTCGCATAAATTAAAGATGGCCGCCAAAGTTTCCAACCAATCAGGTCCAGATTCAATAGGGTTCTGGGTCACGAGCATATGGATGTACTCTGCAAGTTTGGTGTGCCTAGGGTAAGTCGTTCTAAAGATATCTTGGTAACGAGAAAGGTGTGACGGACAGACGGACGGATGGACGGACGTACATGACGACAACAATACCCTTGCCGAGGGGTAAAAAACATATCAACAATGTCTATGTATGATTCTTATTATTTCAGGTCATCAGCTCCAAGGCAGTTATTCATGACATATGGAGGAAACAAGAAAAAATAGATGGATGGAACTGGAAGAATAATCCTGGGAGGAAAGCATGAATATATATAAATATATTATATATCCTTCTGGCATAGTTAGAAAGTCAAACGTTTACTTACATAGATTTCTACATCTATTGGATTCAGTAATGGTTTCAGGTCCACATCAACAGCAAAGGTCCGAAACATAACTGTAAACGGAACAAAATATGTAAAAGAGAATGAAAATAAAACTCTATACATGTAAAATGTAAAAGCAGATCTTGTTGGTAAACTTGCAAAGGAAACATTGCATCATGAGCATACTGAAGAATGTGATCTAGTTGGTGGTAGATGTGTATCTGCACTCCCTTGTACGAGTGTATAATTCACTAAACTGCTCCTCACTCAATTGTTTCTATGACTCCCATGTACGAGTGTATAATTCACTAAACTGCTCTTCATTCAATTGTTTCTATGACTCTCTTGTACGAGTGTATAATTCACTAAACTGCTCCTCACTCAATTGTTTCTATGACTCCCTTGTACGAGTGTATAATTCACTAAACTGCTCCTCACTCAATTGTTTCTATGACTCCCTTGTACGAGTGTATAATTCACTAAACTGCTCCTCACTCAATTGTTTCTATGACTCCCTTGTACGAGTGTATAATTCACTAAACTGCTCCTCACTCAATTGTTTCTATGACTCCCTTGTACGAGTATATAATTCACTAAACTGCTTCTCACTCAATTGTTTCTATGACTCCCTTGTACGAACGAGTGTAAAATTCGCTAAACTGCTCCTCACTCAATTGTTTCTATGACTCCCTTGTACGAGTGTATAATTCGCTAAACTGCTCCTCACTCAATTGTTTCTATGACTCCCTTGTATGAGTATAATTGAAAGGGTTTTTGTAACCCCCCATTTTATGAAAGACCCTTATACTTACCTTGTGCATAATATTTAATATTATGCAATACTGTTGGGTAGATTCTAAACCTCTTATACCAAATGCCAGAAAAAACGGACCCCCTCCCCCCCCCTCCAGGGCCTCCATCAACTCCGGCGACCTTGACCGCTTAAGTTCCTGCCAAAAACTCAACTCCTCAGTTTGATTCTATAATAATTATAGCATGTAAAAAAACAAAAAACAATAAACAATAACATTTATGTACCTCCCCCAGTCTTTGATTAACAGTGTGGGTGGGAGGCGGGATCGCAAGGTAAGTATAAGGGTCTTTCATAAAATGGGGGGTTACAAAAACCCTTTCATTTTATATCAAGACACCTTATACTTACCTTGTGCATAATATTTAATATTATGCAATACTGTTCGGTAACCCTGGCGGGTAGGCTAACCAAAGACAAAAGGTAAATACCTGTATCAATTTTAGAGCGTAAAGGCCGTCCTTGATATGTAACCCAATCCTCTCCGTTACCTGATAACTCGAGGGGGGCACCACCCTGGTGAAAGTCCGAGCTTTCTTTTGGTACACCTGCTAGGGGAAAACCCTAATAAATCGAGCAAATATACAAAGGGTAAACATAATTGTGATGATTCCGAGATACTCACTTAATGCTTTCTTGACTCCGTCTGAGGCCTGTTCCCAGAGGATGTATCGGCGTCGGACGGGTCCCTTTGGACATGAGTGCTCGAAACGCGCTTTCTAACGGAAGGTACCGGAATAGTATGCGCGGCATTGCTCAGCCTTTTAGTGAGAGCAGCCATTTAATTGCTAGCTGTCGACGTAGAAGGGTCCAGGAGATAATACTTGATGAAAGTAGCCTCAGATCTCCACTGAGCAACGTCCATGATGTCACTAAGTGAAGCTCCCTTAATAACGCTTACGAAGTGACTACCGCTCTGGTCTCATCAACTTTGGCGAAAACAAATTCCTTAGTCTGGGCAGCTGCATAGACCATCTAAATGGTTTCAATGATCCATCAAGCGATGGTGTCTTTGGAAGCCGGTTGTGGTTATTGATCTGATGGGTAATCCACAAACGATTGTCTGAAGTTCGAAGATGTTTGGTAGCTTCGATATTGTACTTCGCAGCACGCACCGGACATAAGAATTGTCGTCAGGAGAAAACTTACCTAGGTCAGCTAAAACCAAAGGTTTTGCGCCAGAAGTGTCCGTTTTCGTCACAAAGTCAGCCCGCGGCTGAAGTAGCAGACCTTCGCCCATAAAACATAAGCGATCTTCTCAGTGGAGAGAGCATAAATCTCAGATCTCCGAGCGGACGCCACAGTGACGAGAAATACAGTCTTAAGTGTCAAGATCTTAAGGCTGGCCTGACCCATGGGCTCGAAAGGTGGTCTCGTAAGAGCATTAGGACCAATTCGAGATTCCATGCAGGAGGCAGTTTCTTCACCCGAGGTCGTAGGTGAAACATGCCTTGGTCAGGTCGTCTAATGGTTTGCTCTGCTAAATCTTAGACCCGTCTCGAAAACCAGGGTGGATTGTCGCTATGGCAGACCGGTAACCAGATATTGTGACTGGTTGTAGTCCCTTTTCTTCGTATAAGAATACGAAGTAGTCAGCTACTTCTCCCGGAGTTGTTTGAGAGGGATTCCTATAGTTTCTCTCGCACCACTCCGAGAACAGACTGAGTTTAGAGTATAAACCCGTCTGGTGGAGGGCCTTCTACATTGTGCCATAGATTGGCAGCTTGTTGAGAAAAGCCCTCCTGACGTCGAGATTCGATGACAGATTCCATGCAGTTAGTTTGAACATTGCTGGATTGTCATGAACTCGATGCCCCCGGCATTGTGTGAGGAGATCTGGACGGTCCGGCAGAATGCGTGGGTAGTCTACGACAAGATTGAGGAGACTCGTGAACCACGATCGTGTCGGCCAGAAAGGAGCGAATAGAATGACTCTGCAATTCTCGCTCACTATCTTTTTGAGAACCATCGGAATTAGTATGGTCGGAGGATACGCGTAAGCGTACATTCCTGACCATGGAACCGCTAGTGCATCCACGGTGTGCGCCGATGGATCCGGAAACGGGCTCACATATACTAGGAGCTTATTGTTGTCCTTCGTGGCAAATAGGTCTACATGAGGAGTCGACCACTGAAAGAAGACTTGTCTGAGTACCAAGTCGTTCAGCTGCCATTCGGTCGGACGAACTCTTTGTTGACGAGACAGAGAGCCCGCAAGCACGTTCCGTATCCCCAGAATATGCGCTGTTCGCAGGGTCTCCTGATGCATGATACACCACTGGAATAGCTTCCAGGTCATGAACATAGCTGGGGGGATCTGGTCCCTCCCTGCTTGTTTATGTATGCGACCACTGTTGAGCTGTCCGACCTTACCAGAACAACATTCTCCCGCACGGGAGAAACCGTTTCAACGCTAGGATGACTGCTCTCATCTCCAAGAGATTGATATGCCAGTCTTTTCCTGCGTGGTCCACATTCCTTGTGCCAGGTTCTCGTCCAGATGTGCTCCCCAGCCGTCCATGGAGGCATCCGTAAATAGGACTAGACTCGATTCCGGCGGATGCAACGGGACCCCCGTGATGAGGTTGTCCCGGTTCCGCCACCAGCCGAGAGCTGATAATAGATTAGAGTCTATCGGGATTGGTTGGTTCAAATGACCTCTGCTCTGTTTCCAGAAGGACATTAGGTACATTTGTATGTGTCTGCGTCGAAGTGGACCGAAGTTGACCACTTCTCCCAGATTGACCAGTCGACCCAGAAGTCGCAAGAACTCTCTCGCCGGGAGAGCTCGGCAGGTGAAGAACACCGCGAGCATCTCCTCCAGCAGATCTAGGGCAGCCGGCGAAGGCCGAACCCGCCCGATCCGGAGATCGAACTGAACCCCCAGGTGTATGAACAACTGTGACGGGGTCAGCGCTGACTTGGGTACGTTGACTATCCAGCCGCTGAGAAGCGCATGGAATAGTGTCAACCTGATCGCATAGGTGACTGTCGTTTCCGACGGTCCCTTGACCAACCAATCGTCGATGTAGGTGCTGATATCCACACCCTACCTCCGTAGGACGACCGATAGGGCATCCACTACCCGTGTGAAAACTCGAGGGGCAGATGTAATTCCGAACGGTAACGCTTGAAATTCTAATATCTTGCCGTCGATGGCGAACCTTAGATACTTTCGTAGTCCGAATGGATCGGTATGTGAAAGTATGCGTCCTTCAAATCTATTGATGCGGCCCACATGCCGACCCGAAGGCCGGCCCGTACAGATCGAAGAGTTTCCATCTTGAATCTCTCGATGCGAATGTAACGGTTGAGGGGCCGTAGATTGAGGACCGGTCGCCATCCCCCGGTTTTCTTGGACACAACATCCTGGTGTAAAACCCCGGATCCGTTGCCGGATCTTTCACCTCTACTACAGCCGCTAGGCGAGGAGGGAAGTTATCTCGTCCCGTATAATAGAAATTTGACGGGAGTCTCGAGGTAACGGGGTCACCAGTGGGGTCCCTGTCAGCGGAGGAGAATGGTTTGGAGTGCTCCATTGCATTCGGTATCCTTCCGCGACAATCTGCCTTACCAGGCCGTCTGCGCTGTACCGATTCCACCAAGAGGTGAAGTGCGCTAGACGGCCTCCGACCGGCAGTTCCGGGCACCGATACAGAAGTGCCGAGTTTAACGGTAAGCTCAAGAGGTTCTGCACAAGGTCTTTTGTGTCCAGTCGAGACTCAGCCAGGAAGAGTCTCCGTCGGGCAATCTGCACTCTGGCTATCACCCTTGTCAGAAGGTCCAACCCATTGCAGTAGCCAACTGCATACAGTGGTAGAACTTTGGGGGTGCTTGAGGAACCGATAGCGGTTCTCCATCGCCAGCCGGAAGCACCACGGGTTTCGGAATCGCTTCCGCGTCCATGGAGTGCAACCGGGACACCGTGTCGTCAGCCGTACGCTGCAGGGCAGCTACGTGCGATGCGTGTGTCATGTGCAGAAGGTGGCTAAAGGTTCGTAACCCGGCCCGGGTCGAACACTTTGCCGCCTTGAGCTCTTCCTCAACCGACCGGCGCAACGTATCGTTTGGATGGAGATCCTCCCGATGTTGTCTGCCGGTCAGGAAAAAGGCGGACTGCCGTCCAACCTTCGAAGCCGATTCCGTCCGCTTGACTTCGGACGGGGGGCCTCTGAAGAGCTCAGTGAACCCGGGTGGAGCCGTACGCAGGGAACGCTTACCCTTTCCCTGCGGCCTCACCGAAAGCGCATCGAAAGCCTGATCCACGAATGGATCTAGCCCTAACGAGGGTATCTCCGACCGGCGAGCCGGCGGCTGACCTGTTAGCGATCGCTTAACGGGTTCTTGCTGCTTAGTGTTCGTAGGGACACCGCACACTTCAGCAGCATACGCTAACGACCTAGTCCAAGAGGACATATGGCCGAGCGTAAGGAGCTGTGGGCCTCCCGGCATCTTCTGTTGAGCGGCAGCCCGCAGAAGAGCCGCATTGATGGTATCATCGATGGTACCCACTTGCTCCTGGTCCAAGTCAACGTGAGGGACGGGGTCCTCTCCGGACGTTGAACCGACCTCCATATCCGTATCCTCAAGCAACCGATCATCAATAGAGCCGATGACGGAGCCGGATGAAGATCTTAGGTCACCCGTGGGGCGTGACCAAGAGGATTGGATATGATCCCCGTTCAACGGGTAACCGTCACGGCCTAGGCCGGATGTTCCCGGTTGAACGGAGTCATGATCACGAGCACGGGCTAGCAACCCGGCATCGGAGTGATCACGGCCACCGTACGACGCCACAACACGGACCGGGCGGTCCGTGTCGGCCGGAGATTGCTCGACCTCAATCTCGGCTAGGCTGGTGGACTTGGCCATCCCGTCGAGTGCAGTTGTGTCCCTATCCGTACCATCTCCTGCTGGACCCCGAGAAGGGCCGGACAGTGTCTCACTATCGACTAGAGTCGTAGGAGCACATGACGGTTTTCCCAACAGCAGGCGGCTTTCCCAACGCGGCGCTCCCTAGAGGGGACCACGAACACCGGTGCGCCAGTTTCGCTGCTAGCCGTCGCACCCTGGGACAAGCCCAAAGCATGATTCAGCTGCGCAAAACGTGCGGCAAGTTCAGGTTCTGGTATAACCTTCCTACTTGTTAGACTGTAGTAAGATCAGAATCGGAAGTACCCGGGTTCACGGTCAGTAGTGCCGTCACGGACCGCAGATTTATCAGAGTCAGATATAATTCTGAACAAATATAGATATGATTAAATTAGTGCCAATTAATCATATCATGCAGAGCTTATAACTACTCACAGTGCCAGCTCTGGGCTTATAGAACGATCCCACACAGGTATAGTCCTCTCATAGTGTACTACGGACCTCGTGTATACTAATACCGCCACAACATCATAGATGCCACTATGTGTACAGAAACGAGCTCAATCAAAGAAAGTCTCAGTTTCGTGGTATTATAACAAGAGATGGACCCCATCGTAACTGTCCATTCGTAAAAATAAAGCGTACAACACCGTAATGTGCACACAATGAATAGTGATTCATTGTATAGGTATCAGTATAGCCCCACTTGTACCTATAGAATATTCGCACAAAGAATTCACAGTAACAAAGAAGTTACGTAACTTCTCTAGCAACGGACTCTATGACCCCGACGCACTACCTCGAGAGAGGTGTGCTGCCGGTCAAAATGGATACTTAGTAACATGTCAACAAGAGTCCATGAACGGATCAGTAGCGCACAACGTAACCTATGATCGTAAAGCCAATTCCGAGTCGTGCCATAGCTTGTCGTGCCAGCCTTGTCGTGCCAGACATTTAACACATTTATCACAATGGTATACGATTTACATTTACAACGTATATATTATTCTCAAAGCAGAGCAGAATAATCCCATAGTGAAAGCATAGACCCAATATGCTGTATACAGAATGGCGAGCGCCAAACTGTGCGATCCCATTACACTGAGGATTTCCACTGTACATGATTTATAACAATAAATACAATGAAATGCGGTAAGGAATTCGGCATAATGAGAAAGTACATAAATGTAAAAACTCACGGACCAATACGGGAGGCTTGAGAGCACGAGTAAATCCAATGAATGTATATGAATCTCCTTAGTTTGAGGAGCACTGTAATCCACGTGTGGGTTTGATCGTGCTAGAAATCAAACTGAGGAGTTGAGTTTTTGGCGGGAACTTAAGCGGTCAAGGTCGCCGGAGTTGATGGAGGCCCTGGAGGGGGGTGTCCGTTTTTCCTGGCATTTGGTATAAGAGGTTTAGAATCTACCCAACAGTATTGCATAATATTAAATATTATGCACAAGGTAAGTATAAGGTGTCTTGATATAAAATTACTAAACTGCTCCTCGCTCAATTGTAATTTCTATGACTTGATAGATTTCCACAAATTCAGAAATCAACTGAATTAGACACTCAAACAGACATCCTAACATTATTTTTAGGTGAATTTCCCGTAGTAAATTTCAATCGTTATCCAAAATCACAAAGTTCGGACTAACACAGGAAAGTAAATCAACTTTCATAGAGTAGGATAAAGAGATGCTGCGTAAAATCTTGGATACAGCATTCAGATATATTCTACTATCTGAATTAAATTTTAGCAGTGAAAAAGTCATCAAAACATTGGGAAGTATCCACCTTAACATTGGCATGTACTGATAAAAGTCAAGTTTAGTAATCCGCCCTTTCTAGAATAATCCTTGGACAATGCTGTCTTGCCCCAGTGGCGGGGACAGGTGCACAGCACGTGGGCCACCGCATGAGCTCCAGTTCATTCTCATGATATATTCCTATGTTTATAACATGGAGCGTGTCTTTGAACTATTGATAACTGGTGTAAACATGGCAATATATATGAATCAAATATTCCTACTATTCCAAGAAAGGATCAATAAGCTTGAATTTACGATAATTTTGGTAACTTCAGGTCAAAAATATACCAGTCATGATTGATTAAAAATATTTTCTGGTTTAAAGAGATAAAGAAGTGCCCCGATTGCAGAACAGATCTTCTGGGACCAGCCGCATGTTGGTGCACCGCACCCTGACATCGAGACCAGACAGCATTGTCCAGGGATTAACTTGAAATATACGGTAATTCCCCTAATAAATTGATCACCGGAAGTGATATTTGAGGTGATAAAGCAGCGAGGTGATCAATTTATTGCAAATCAGGTAAACCCAAAAGTCAAAAAACACAATGTCAAATTCAATGTTACCAGGAAATGAACCAGCAAGGGGCCAGTTTCCAAATTGCCAGTTTGCAATTGATTCAAATTCTAGTCACACAGCCATTGGTGAAAACATTCTTCAGATCCAGTTTGTGATGTTTGTAAAATAAACTAAACAAAATGATAACACTGGAATTCCGTCTGTGGCGATAGACGAAGAGTGGAATTATTCTTTACTGCCAGCACTGCCATGTTTGTAGTCATGGACACAGTCGAGAACCTTGTTTTACTCATTCATCTAACAAGTGCACTAAGGTTCCCGATCAAGTTGATCGGCTAGTTTTAGCTTTGTGAGAATTAGTTTTGACATCGTTGACAACAACAACAAAACTTCGAAAGTTTTTGTGAAAATGTTTAGTATTTCCCTTCTAAATTCTATACTTTTTAGCTTTTACATGTACGTTCAGTTTCCAATTTTTGAGATATTCATACCATCATTACGGTATTAAAACTCAACAACTATAATCCTGGTTCACACGTGTACATTACTCATTAGCATTGCATGTTATAACATTTTTACTACAAACAGCATCTACTAAAAATCAAGGGTGATCGATTACGCGATAGGGTACTCTATTTACTAGAGGAATTACTATACTACAAATGCCCCATTACAGGTGTGTCTGTCACACAGATACAAGTACCTTTAGCTCCAGGTTTGTAGATGGACTTGTCTGTCGTTATGAAGATGGACCGACTCTTCTGTTCGACTCGGAGTTCAGTCTCATTTACATAACTGGACTCTTGTACTCTGATCTTGTATTTGGCTGTAGTGTCAACATTAGCTGGGATCTATAACAAAACAAAGGCAGTCCACTAAATTGTCTATTTGATAATTGATAATTCTGAGATTTCAACTTTGGTTTTGTAACAAAATTTCTTCACAATTCACTTGTTTCAATCGACTTTAGCTGTAAGCCATCATCTGCAGTACTTACTGGAATATTATCCAGCATATTGTTGAATTCCCAGTGTAGGTCTGTCAGTCTATTAATATGAATAGTACAGGGCCGATTTCATGAAACCTTACTGGAGGCAATTTTCGCACTTGAAAGTTCAAGTGCACTTGAAAACCTCCCTTGACTCGAGTTTTTGCATTTCATGAAACTTCACTTGAACCTGAAATCGCACTTGAGTTCAAGTGTGGTCGAACTTCTCTTGAAAACTGCACTTTAAATAAAAACGTACTTGAAATGACCAATATGAAGGGAGATGGTATCGAAAAATGATTTTTTTTATGTTTCCATGCACCATAAAGCATGTATGGGTATCCTTATTTATCTCATAGATCCGACAATGGCACAGACATATTTATTTTACTCCTTGAATTCTACCAATCGGCTCCTGTGCATCAAGTATTTTGAGCATACACTTGATTCTGCGGGGGTACTATTTATTACCAAACCGCACAAAAGAGTTCCAAAAAGGTCACTTCAAACGTCACTTGACCAAGTGCAGTCAATAACATTTGGTGAAACACAACTTGATAATTTTTTGAAATGCACTTTCATGAAATCGGGCCCAGGTCATGTTTCTTACACCCAAGTACCATTCTTGCTGCAATCCAAGGGAGGATTCACTGATAACCATGGTTACGAGTTGTATCTTCTTCTGGACAGAACATGTGCATCTATTTCTTGTTTTGAAGATTTGTATGTTTGAAGCTCCCAGTGTAAACTCGGGACAAGTGGAGTATCACTGTATGTGTGTATATATTCGTGCAAGCTCAATATGTGTGATATAGCAATGTACCATCTGACAATGAACAGCAATATGTATGAAGAATATTTTACAGAATTTTCATATAGCTGGAAGTCCATCATACAGTATCATTTAGATTCATTGAAGTTTAGCACTTGGCAGAAGATTAATACTTAGAAGCCAGAAAAATCAAGGAGTTCACAGATAAACAGTTCAAAGAAATTAAAATGTCTAACTCCCAACTACATGTAGTAGCCTACTTTTCCAGATTTTCGACTCACCTGAATACCGAATGTCTGCATTCCTCCTGCAAATAAAATAGACATGATTTGAATAAACAGTTAAACAAGGTCTGTTGTTCCAGGCAATACTTTCATCAGGAGTAAGATTCCTTCTACATTTCAGTCTAATTTCAATACTGTACCTCTCGGGCAAACCACCTGTTAAGATTAGATATTTACTACAGTCAAGTAGATTTTTAACGTGATCACACGTCCACGTGATCACACTTCGTCATCATAAAGTCAATATTCTAATAATCTGATCACCCTATCAAAATTCAATCGTCCATAATTTTGTGGACAAACTTGATCAGAAGTTTGGTTAATACATTTGGTCACACCCTCAATCCATTAAAATCAAGAATAAATAATAGATTATCTGCATGATTATGCACAACTTTGTCAACTTCCTGTTTTATAAAATTTGATCAGCCCTGATCTCACTTCCTGTGATTGAATTATTGGAGGGTTTACCATGATAGGCCTACCGCAATCAAGGTCAGAATTATTGGAAGGTTTACCATACTACTACAATCAAGGTCAGAATTATTGGAAGGTTTACCATAATACTGCAATCAAGGTCAGAATTATTGGAAGGTTTACCATAATACTGCAATCAAGGTCAGAATTATTGGAAGGTTTACCATAATACTGCAATCAAGGTCAGAATTATTGGAAGGTTTATCATAATACTGCAATCAAGGTCAGAATTATAGGAAGGTTTATCATAATACTGCAATCAAGGTCAGAATTATTGGAAGGTTTATCATAATACTGCAATCAAGGTCAGAATTATTGGAAGGTTTATCATAATACTGCAATCAAGGTCAGAATTATTGGAAGGTTTACCATAATACTGCAATCAAGGTCAGAATTATGGGAAGGTTTACCATAATACTGCAATCAAGGTCAGAATTATTGGAAGGTTTACCATAATACTGCAATCAAGGTCAGAATTATTAGAAGGTTTACCATAATACTGCAATCAAGGTCAGAATTATTGGAAAGTTTACCATAATACTGCAATCAAGGTGAGAATTATTGGAAGGTTTATCATAATACTGCAATCAAGGTCAGAATTATTGGAAGGTTTATCATAATACTGCAATCAAGGTGAGAATTATTGGAAGGTTTACCAAAATACTGCAATCAAGGTCAGAATTATTAGAAGGTTTACCATAATACTGCAATCAAGGTGAGAATTATTGGAAGGTTTACCATACTACTACAATCAAGGTCAGAATTATTGGAAGGTTTACCATAATACTGCAATCAAGGTCAGAATTATTGGAAGGTTTACCATAATACTGCAATCAAGGTGAGAATTATTGGAAGGTTTACCATAATACTGCAATCAAGGTCAGAATTATTGGAAGGTTTACCATAATACTGCAATCAAGGTCCATAATACTGCAATCAAGGTCAGAATTATTGGAAGGTTTACCATAATACTGCAATCAAGGTCAGAATTATTGGAAGGTTTATCATAATACTGCAATCAAGGTCAGAATTATTGGAAGGTTTACCATAATACTGCAATCAAGGTCAGAATTATGGGAAGGTTTACCATAATACTCCAATCAAGGTCAGAATTATTGGAAGGTTTACCATAATACTGCAATCAAGGTCAGAACTATTGGAAGGTTTACAATAATACTGCAATCAAGGTGAGAATTATTGGAAGGTTTTCCATAATACTGCAATCAAGGTCAGAATTATTGGAAGGTTTACCATAATACTGCAATCAAGGTCAGAATTATTGGAAGGTTTACCATAATACTGCAATCAAGGTCAGAATTATTGGAAGGTTTACCATAATACTGCAATCAAGGTCAGAATTATAGGAAGGTTTACTATAATACTGCAATCAAGGTCAGAATTATTGGAAGGTTTATCATAATACTGCAATCAAGGTCAGAATTATTGGAAGGTTTACCATAATACTGCAATCAAGGTCAGAATTATAGGAAGGTTTACTATAATACTGCAATCAAGGTCAGAATTATTGGAAGGTTTACCATAATACTGCAATCAAGGTCAGAATTATTGGAAGGTTTACCATAACACTGCACAATCAAGGGCAGAAGTACTTATGAAATTTTCTGAAAATCGTTACTGCATGGTATTTTATGATTGACGGCAATCATCCGATATTTAAAACCGAAAGAATTAATATCAACATTTGCAGAACAAACAGCAAAGTTCTGAACATTGTAAATCATGAGGCTAAAGTATTTGAACTTGTAAGCACGAACCTGGAGACACAGAAACTTGTGCTGATGGGGCCACTGCTAACCCGGTGTTGTTGTTGCTAATGGTCACGGTAGCCTGGAGCCGGGATGGTGACAAACTAGACACAGTCCCCTCATATCGAAACCCTGGTCTGAACACTTCTGGACCAACAAAGGCAATTCTGAGAATAAAATAAGATTATTCTGTGTTAACATTTATCCTATATTGTACTGTTTAGATGATTCACAGGCAACCATTCATCTGACAATAATGAAATTTCAGCACTAGTACATGTATTTAGACTCTCATACATACATTTTTTTTTAATTTCAGGTAATTCTATACAGATACCTCCCACGTTATTTTACTCTTCATGTATATCATGATGAATACAGGGCTCAAATTTGCCACAAGCCCGGCAGCCCGTGGCTGGTGAATTCAGAACTTGTCTGGTTGAATATAGTTCTAAAGCTAGCTAACCAGCCCGACTGACTGGTTATAATTAAAGGTCAACCCAAACAGATTATTTTTTTGTCTAAAAATCCTTAAAAATCATAGTTCATACTTCACTTTGTATGAAAACAATATTGAAAAAATTCTAATCTGATCAGAAACACACGTAATATGAGAGCAAAGTGGGCTTTTTCACACTTTCACAGCTGGGTTGATGACGTCACGCAGGGAAGTTGCCTGAGAAAAAACAGCGGATAACATGGAAAGCGAGTGCAGTCAGAGCTCCGATTCAGATGTCGATTCGAGCGATATCAGCTGCTTAGATGGAAATATTTTTCGCCAAGAAGATGAAATAGACATAGAGGAGGATGATGACGGGCAAAATAACAGTTGTTTGAAGACCAACGACGGAATTCAGCCCTATCAATTTGAGCCGTACGGCTCCGATTCTGACAGTGACAACCATTCTGACAACGTGGAACTCGACGACGACAGGATTCGGAGAGGTCGTTTGTTGAATACAGATTGGTATGCAACTTGACTGGAAACCTTATTATCGTCATCTATAAGACCAAATGTCCATATATTTCAAACTGTATTGAATGTAGAACGATTCTGTGATGTAAAGAACGAGCACGTCTGTGTTGTTATTTTTGTTGTTACAAAACAAAGCCGAGACCGCCTTTTCGAAGGGATAAACTCCGGGATTCGGCAGAATGGACAGTAAACTGTTGATAACTCTACTGATATATGTCCGATTTGAATTCTGTTTGTTTTCCCATAATCCCCATGAAATACCAATTTCAGAATTATATAGTTTGATAAAAAAAAATTGGACATTCATGGCGAAAAGTAAGACGTGGTGAGTGGGTGTCGAAACGATGTGAAGGATCGACATTCACATTTGCTCAATTTTCGACAAATTACGTCAATTAAATTGAAATCGAATGATATTCCCACAATCTCAAATGTCAAAGGATTATGAAAGTATTATTATCACTTCTGTATCTACAGCCATTCACTCCAATTGGTGTTCAGAACCAGTAGGTATTCAGAAAAAAACCCATTAAAAGGCGACCGGTTTGCCCGATCACTGTACGACTTTTTATTTTTTTTATTTGTTTACTTATCAAACGTATATATATTTATGAAAGATCATTTTATTATTATTAAATAGTATATATGAAATAGAGACTCATCCATTCTAACTTGTAGGTGCTCAAGCAACAAATGCCACATCATGGATAGCATTCTGGGCGTTCATCGGGGACGCGAGAGCGAGCAGGGCATGTACAGCGGTCTCCCTGCCCGAGGCCTCGCTTGCAGGCAAGGTTCGTTCAGCCGATGTCCATGGTAGATTTTCCTTGTCCGATTTCTATGCCGTCACATTCTGATTGTTCTTAGGTTCATAGTTGGAATAGCTGTTCTCTTTAGTTTTGGTTTGTACCCGAATTCAACTGCTATGCTGTAGAGGTCCTCGAATGATGTCTTTCTGTCGAAATGTGCCGAGCAAATTATACGAGTACTGGCTCGGGCCCTCTTTCCACACCCTCGTGTTGCGTACAAATTTCATCCAATTTGCAGCGATTTTCTCGTCTTTAGGCCACAACTGAATACTAACACCATCATCTGTTGTAAAACTGCAACCTCCCACTACACAACGTCGCGGCATATTTAACAAATGATGCCCCGATACTCCAAAAATCTCCAGAAATCAGCAGCTAGTTATGACTGTGGTATACGGCTTTAACATAAAGAATACAAGACGGCTGTCCCTCCGTGACGTCACAGCTGGAATTGACAGGAGAGCGATTTTCACCTTTCAACCGGCAATATTCTCGCAAACCAGCTCTATGGGAATGATCCATGGGAATCCTTTGCTATCAGTTCCATACAGAGTGCTAAAATTTTACGGGAATGTGTTGGATTCCCGCAAATTCTTTTTCGGGAGAGCTGACAGGAATTTGACTTTCGGATTCCCGTGAAAAAACAAGCCATGAAAAAGACTGATCATTTTGTATCATTATAACAGGCGCATATGGAACATTAAAACATTTGATAATGACAGTGCAAGGGACATTAGGAATTAACAGTAGAGCTTCTAACACTTTCTTCAAAATCACACCAAGGGAGACCACTCTGTGGCAGTATCAGATTCTAAATCACACCAAGGGAGGTAACTCTAGATATGCTGAGAAAATTTTTGCCCTCACATATGAAGTTTCAAAGGAAAATCATAAATTTGTTGAGAGATATTAACGTAGCATCTCTGTCTCAATGATGACCATTGTGAGAGCTGTGGATATTTATGCGGCATACATGTAGCTGAACATGGTCCCATTGAAGATTTTGAAATAGATTTAATTTGATAAAATTATACATGTGCATGATATAAGTGCATGCATACATGTATGTTACTTTCTGGTCTCCACAAGGACGATTCGGGCTTTCCATATTCATGGCTACAAATATTGAGCTGCCAATTTAAAGGCGATATATGTATATGAATCATGATGGGATGAACACATGAGTAAACTTTTACCTCTTTTTCAAACATTAAATTGAAAACAATATTGTAAAGAAGTTTATTAAACACTAATGCGACAGCAAACGCTCATCTGATTGATTCTACAAATTTGTATTTGGCTCACGAGAGCACAGGAGAAGTAGAGAAATGGGCTAAAACTTTACCAACTCATGCTACTGAGTGAGAAATGAATCTATAAACATCAAAATATAATCAGACCAACTTATTGGTATGAAGACCTCTCCAAATTTGCGACCTACAGCTCAAATGGGTTAGGCTGTATTCTGGCCAAGACAGCATTCCAGCTGAAGTCCTGTTATGTTGTAATTTACCACTCACTTCCGAGAATTTCAGGCCCCAACAGTCTGGGTCACTGTGGGTAGTACTTGTCACAGCTCTTTTATGCTTAATATATGAGGAAATTTTTTGAACTCGCTAAAATGACAGAAATTAGGTGAATACATGAACATGTATACATACTTTAATTTAGGTATCGTACCAACAGATACATGTGGGATACTATGTTTTAAATCGTGGTATGTTTCAGTTGGGATTTACAAAACTACCAATAGAGACCAGACAGCTGGTGCCTGGATCCATGATGGAAAGATGGACAGGACAGAAGCAACATACCCGTGATACATCATACATGTACATGTAGAAGTGAAATATTGGTGTGAACACCATGTACATACCTGGGATTGAATTGTCCATTAGATGGGGCAAAACAGAATAGCACCAAGAGGACAAGGCTGGCTTCAGTGCCAACACCCATGGTGTCAGGGTTGGTGAACAGGGCTAGGGAACTTCTCTCACTTCTTTACAACTGTGTATTGAAACAATGGTTTTGTCGAAGTGACCTGTCAAATAGAAATTGGATGAAATATATGTTAATAACAGCTGATTTTCAAAACATAAAACATATTTTTCGAAATATAAAACAAAATAAATGGTGATAGATAGCAAGCTTCATAGAGTAATTCTTGAAATGCATAGGTGAAAGGGCGACCCGGTGTAACATTTGTGTATGTACGAGCCTAACTATATTATAACATTCAAGGGATGGTGAAGCCTGGCTCCCACATATAAGAATTGCTTACACCCAACAAACTACTAGTAGGTCAACATTTAGTTAACGAGTTTAAAGATACATTTTCTATTTGGATTCATTCAGGATAAACTAACTGAATCAAAGAAAATTTCCAAATTCAATATGGGGGAGGGGTATCCAATTATTTTTATTATCTGATATATAAGTTCATTTGTATTTTGTATTGGGATTAATAGAAATGTATGTCGGATTGTCCAATTTTGTCCAGTGAACAATATAACAAAGAAAAGCAACAATGGGAAAAGCCATGATGAACAAAATTCATTTTGTAAAAGGATGATAAATGATTTTGTTTGGGGAGTGTAATATCATATCTCACATTATGTTCCTGAAATGTCACTGATTTTCCAGACCATCCACTTATGATAGAGATATGTATATTTCATTATAGAACAAGAGCCTTATGGGCTTCAATATACGCCTGCACTCTGCAAACCAAAATTTAACAGACAAATTTTGACAGTTTATCTATGATCTCTCATAAAATATGATAAAAATCGAATAAGGTCACAGTCAGTCTTCTCATCACTACATGTAGTTACATATGGGATGAATTCAGAAAACCTATAGCTATTTATCCTATGGAAGATATCACTATTTGTATGTAATCAGAATTTGGCCTTGACAAAATAGATTTAGGGTCAGTTAAATATGCTTCTGGCCCATCACCATAAGTTTGAATTGGAAAGCCCAGCTACATGTATAATCTCAAAACATATTGCATTACTAGAATTTGACCTTTGAGAAAAATAGGTCAAGATTGGTCAACTTGAATAAGCTTCTAACTGATCACCAGTAACATGCTGTTTTGTAAATTGAGAGAGCCTATCGCCAAGATCCCTTGAGACATTGTAATAACTAGGATTTGACCTTGTTGGACAGCCTACTGTGATCCTCCAGAAATGTATCACTAATACTAACCTAGTTTCTTTCATTAGGCTTCTGACCCGTCACCAGTTGCACATGTGTATGAATTTGGGAAGCCTGGCAAGCAATATACCTTCAACTTGTGCTAACAAGCCAGATGGGCAGACAGACAGACATGCAGACCAAGCAGACAATACCCTTTGGCAAAATAGATAGAGGGGTAAAAACCACTAGGATTCTTCTTCACCATCATAGCATAAATATAAAAAAGTTCAATGAATTACTGATTTTGATCTTTTGACGTCAGACTGAATGGGGTTCCTCTTTCCTGTTAGCCAGACACCCGTCTCCCCGTCTTTGCGGCGGGCAAACTAAGTATGCGATGGCAGGTGTGTGTGGGCCAGCGGAACAAATAATTTCCGGTAAATAAAATTTTATTCGTGGGTTTGTATCACTGTCAATTGTCAAAGCAGGATTATCTCCCTTCTCTCTGAAATATAGCCAAGGTCGGGAATATTGTGGTTGTGCATGAAACTGATACATCGTTCATGCAGAATTTTTATTTTTATTTTTATTTTACATGTTCGGCAGTATTAACAAAATTGTACCTGGCTGATTCCCTAATTAAATTTAGATTTTCATCTTTCGACCGGAAGTAGTTTATTTCAAGTGCTACAAGATGATAAACTTTTTGACAAACATTATCTGTCAAAATTTCAAGCTGGGCATGCCTCTACACATGGGGTCCTGATTTTGCTGTTTTCTATGTCTGCTGAAAGCAGTGCTCAGGCCTGGCAAATAGTCTCCCGGCGAGGCAGGTTATCGAGCAGTGAATCAAAATCAAATTTGCAGCTGAATAGAACAAATACCATACTTGCCACTGGTACGAATGGCTTTCCATAAATCGTTGAAACGAAGGTGGAAAAAAAAATCAAGAAAATTATGGTCTTTGGCAGAGATTACATGTAGGGGTTAACGGATTGGAACTTTTTTTATTTAGGAGCCTGAAGCCTATACAGTCCCAAAATGCTAGAAGCCTGTCATGCTTCAAAGGGTTTGTCGCTAACTAACTAAGGGGCATAACTTTGTAAAATATGGGTCGAGGGGTACCACTTTCGACAGGCGTCTGACTTAGCACTCTGTAAAATAAGAATCGAGACAAATAAGCTGTACCGAACACGGATCTGCAGATATAACTTGTACATTCAGCTACAGATAACAAAATCGGAGATTATTACATCCGAAAGGGGCATAACTCCATAAGCCGAGGCGAGTAATCCTTTGTTGGCTTGTAGAATACAACAATATAAACAAGTTTCCAAAATATAGTAGCTATACTGAACACAGTTCTGCAGATATAGTTGGTTACATTCAGGCATATAGGACAGAAATAGAAATTAAAAAATCTGTAAAGGGGCAGAACTCTGTAAAATATGGGCCGAGGGAAGCCATTTTCGATAGGCGTCTGACTTAGCACTATATAAATAAGTGTTGAAAATTTGGTGGTTGTACTGTCTCAAGCGGTTTTGCCTAAAATGCGGTAACGGACGTAGGACGTACAGACGGACGGACGGACGTACATGGCGACGACAATACCCCGAGGCCAAAATGGCCGAGGGGTAAAAGCCACGTTCTTATACATGTACATTTATATACACATAATTGAATTGAATTTATTCACCAAACAAAATACAGCAGACAATATGAAAATGTTAACAGCAATAATACAATAGCCGCATATGTGGCGGGAATAAACCCCAGAGGGCTTGCTCTATCCCAAGGAAAAAGTAGAGTTTGACAATTTAGCAGCGAGTGTTAGATTGAGAAATTTGAAGAATGGTGAATACTGTTGTATTTTAAGAGAATAAATTAAAATTAAAAAGCCCTATTGTATACTAAGAAACTCTTATCGTCTTGATTTCTGTCGAGAAATAAGTAAATATATGAGAACATATACTACGATATTATAGAATTAGATATTAGCAAAATATTCGAATAACTACATGAATGATAGAAATAGATGGAAATAATTATGCATGCATACACTGGCAGAAGACACAGGTCTAAGAAATAATAATAATAAGCTAATGTTTCATTTATGTGATAAGCTTATCTTTTTATGGGTGTTTTTCATTGTATGTCGGTGATATATAGCTCCAGCGTGAGCTCTCAGGTAAACCGACATTAAATTACCGACATTTTCTGTAAACCGACATTAACCCTTGTCCTGTCAACTCCGTGTGTACATGTTGCTCGACTGTCAAGTTCCCAGTGTCGACTCCATATATATACATTCGGAGAAACCATCGGACGTTTGATCGTTTTTCGAAACAATTTAGAGCCACGTGTGGAAAAAAAGAACCAGACACGGCTTACTCCAACTACAAACGTATTATTTCATTAATCATTTCACGTGAGTTCTCTTTTTATTACTAAAAAAGACGCTTAGTTATGTGATGATCGTCCACAAATGTAAAACAGAGCGTCATTTATTCAGAAAAGTTTGTTGAAATGTGTAAAAACGCACCTTGTTTACAAGCTTCTGCAACGAAAACCCGTGAGCCCCTCCCCACGTTAAAGATGTCAAATTGAAGGGCAACAACTCTGCTTTCATTCTTTCACAACTTTCTTCGTGTCACGTAGTAAAAATGCGTCGATTTTATTGGGTGAAAATGGTCATGTGTTTCGAATCCTTTCCATTCAACTTCAATAACCCGCGAAAATGTTGATCACCTGACGTAACCCGACTTCCTGATTGGTCAAACTGCTCCAGCTGGTCATTAACATAAAGTTACGCATGCGCTGTGGCCGATTTCGACGGACTCAGAATGGCGCTTGGTCTCGCTGAGGGAAGCCACACTCGCGTAAACAAAAGGATTTTTACAAATTTACTTGGAATGTTAAATAAATATTCAATAATCGTTGTGCTACGAGTAATCAGGAATACATACTGTGGCATCTATAAGAATTTAGACGAGTTATTAAGTCGAGATGAAGCAAAACAGACCGTTCATCTGTAGTATTCTGAACGTGATAAAATTCCTTACGTGAGTGTTACGGTACACTATTTTTGCTGAATTACGATTCCTATATATTTCTGAAGCTGTAAAATGCCAAATATGTTCTGAGTGTATGTTCAGGGTTTCAAATTGATGTATCGTGCATCAAATACCATCCATTATTTCAATTTATTTATCAATTCCAACGATCAGAGAGTCACCGTTTTTTGAGCCCATTTTCAACAGTTCAACTCTGCTTGACAGCCTGGCACTCACACTTCGACCAGCGTATAACTGGCTGACAGGACTAGGGTTAAATAAAGTATCTACATGTATTTATCTATCTATCTAAATGTAGATGTATCTATCTTCTATCATTACATCAATGTTTATACGTGTAATGGTACTTTTTATTGCCAATAATTTGACACATGACAGGACATATATGTCCGACAAGTAGATGGGGGGTTTGGAGTTTAAAAAATCGGGATGTTGGTACATATCAGCTCAACAGCTCAACTTGGACTACTGTCACCCCTATTCTTTACTACATGTACAAAGTATCTCGCCAACAAACGTGAATCGATAAAGAGCGACATTATATATATGTAAGGGACGTAAATGTTTCCTCCAATCATGTACATGTACATGTGTGTGCTGCTGTCCTGGTAGATTTTCCAGTGCAGGCTAATCTGTGAATTCAGTGGTTACATGTATACAGTTGATCATTATAGAAGATAGATACAATGTACCTGTTTATTAAGGGATTGAGAAGAACTAATTAGACACGACATGAGGTGTCGCCCACCTGTACAAGTATATCACCATCACCCACACTAATCAGTTAATAGGGTCCTGCCAGTACCACTGTCCCTACTGGGTAAACATGACATGACCACAATGGATAAAGAGAACCATTTATCTCCCCAACTGTAAACTCTATTCACATAAACATGTTTAGTAATTGAGGGACAATGGCCCAGTCCTGGCCTCAGACTTTGCTAGGAGAGGTGAGAAAATGCTCACATATTTCTCAGCCAGAGTAAAATTTGAGGAGAGCAGTTTACAGCTCACCTGGGCCCTTGTCTAAGCTAGGAGAGCAGTCAATGCTCAGTTTACATAATGGTAAATGTCTGATCCACTCCATTACATCATTGTCACAATTAAACAATAAATACATGTAGAACAAATGATGTACATGTACATGTACTACCATAGCGTGTATGCACATTAGACCATGTCAAGCTGAAATTAATTGTTTCAATGAATGTTTAAAAGTGAATTAAAATCATGATAAAATTGTCAGATGAACAAATTTTAGCATTTTAGGAGTCTTTTAGTATTTACCTCACTATACTTCCTTCTGTAACTGGACTGTAATCCACTTTGGCGACGAGTAGGATATGTCAAGATGTGCAGCTGGTCAAGCTCTAGCAGTGAGATGGGTTTAGGATGATAGCGATATCAGTACACCAGATAAACGCACCTGAGAGTGTAACACCGCTACTGTATATGTCAAACAAGCTATTCACACTAGTCACAAAAATGAGAGTCTTCACTAATGCATGGAGTTTGTGGAGCTACTCATCCGTGGATAAGAATGCGTGCAGGTACACAAATAGCGGCCTGTGTAACCGTGCCAGGCAGTACCAGCCGGATCATCCAATGCTGGAAGGATAATTCTAACCTTGAATGACGTCGATCTATAAACATCATACATGTATCTATTTGCATTTATAAGGAGGGACAGACATAGACTTTTGTGGGAAATAAGGAGCTGCCGTTTATCATGCTCCTTGTTGTTGTTCTGACAGTGATTTGTTACTTACAATGAATTCTATCCGGTTCTTTTTCAAAAACAAATCAATTGAATCTAGCTGAATTATGCTCTGCAGAGACATCTCCTTTAATACCTGTGCCGAAAACCCAAGGGCTGACCGGGAAACACCTACCTAACAAAACATATGTACCCAGTTCCACTATTTGTAAGGACTATGGTTTGTTTACTTCAACAAATACAAGTAACGACATATAATAAGTAAAATACTCAACATGGGTGTTTAACTGTAATATCATTCAATCAGGTTTAAATGTCAAATACTGACGAATTACAGTTCTTCATTTTGTAGTGGTCGGAGAATAAAATGGTTCCTATGTATATACAATACATAGCTAACCTATTACAATTTGACAGCAGCCACTATTAGTATTATTGATATAGTTTTAAGTATGTCATGTACCTGTCAGCAATTCTTTTACAGGTGTGCATATCTATATGATTAATACATAGCACACATATTATCCGACCATCAGGCTATTTTGATTGGCTAATACTGACTGGCAATAAATAGAAGTTGGGGACACTTTGAGGATACATTTTTCCTATTATAGATTTTATCATGACCTAGTATCTGTCTGTATACCTATCAGTGATGGTCTCACTTCAAGCCAGTCATACAGTCATCATTTCAGTCAGCCTACAATCCCTGGCATCTATTCATTAGTGTTATCAGCCAACCTATTAACACTCAAGTCTGACACTGCCCATAGGGCCTGAACAAAAGATTACTCAAACTACTAAAAACTTGGTATGAAACACTGGTGAGGTATTTGTTCTAAGAATTATATTTTACTACAGTAACCTCCAAGTTTTGGGTTTATCAGTGTGTATGGAAGAAATTAAAGTATGTTGCTCGGGAAATGTGTTTGTCCCATTTGGTTGATTTCTTTCTCAACTAAATTTCATCACGCAATAAATTTACAGATGGAAAATTCCATTACCTGACTCTCTAACGAACTCCATTAGCTGAAAATTCTTTCAATTGTCTCAAGTCAATGAAATTACCATTTTTCTATCAGACACAGTGTACAGTTAATGTTGGTTTGAACAGGTATATACAGTAAATGTTGGTTTGGACAGGTATATACAGAAAAATGTTGGTTTGAACAAGCATATACAGTGAATGTTGGTTTGAACAGTTATATTCAGTAAATGTTGATTTGAGCAGGTATACAGTAAATGTTGATTTGAACAGGTATATATGTACAGTAAATGCTGGATTAAACAGATACAGTAAATGTTGGTTTGAACAGGTATATACAGTAAATGTTGATTTGAACAGGTATATACAGTGAATGTTGGATTGAACAGGTATATGCAGTAAATGTTGATTTGAACAGGTATATACAGTAAATGTTGATTTGAACAGGTATATACAGTAAATGTTGGTCTGAATAGGTATATACAGTAAATGTTGGTCTGAATAGGTATATACAGTAAATGTTGGTTTGAAAAGGTATATACAGTAAATGTTGGTTTGAACAGGTATATACAGTAAATGTTGGTTTGAACAAGTATATACAATAAATGTTGGTTTGAACAGGTATATACAGTAAATGTTGGTTTGAACAGGTATATACAGTAAATGTTCTAATAATCCAATCACCCTATTCACATTCAACAATTTGATCACCTAACTGTAGGTGAAACTTTTTGTATGAATTCATCATTTGTCTGTTCTACTGAATTTGATCAGCCAACATTTTCAGGTGGGATAAAAGCACTTCCTGCGATTGACTTATTAGAGAATTTACTGTATATGATGTCCGAGTATTATTTATTCAGATGTCAGCGCTAGCAGCCTTGGTGTACATCAATTTATTATACGGTACACCTTTCACATTCCAAAGAATCAACAATGCCAGATTTATACAATGGTAGCACAGACAAAGCCTAAAACACAGTGGGAAGAGGTTACCAAGATACAGGATCCAGAACATCCAACGAGCATCAGCATGCGATAGAAATTTTAATAACGTGGTATATTTATTGAACAGATCATACACTATATACATATACCTGTGGAGTTTGCATCTTCAATACCATTTTCTCTGAGCAGGATGGATCCTTTTGTGGAGGTCTACTCCACCACTTGCCCGCTTCTCACGAGAAGCATGAGGATCAATTTGTTTAATGTCTATCCGAAATGATTAGACTGACCAATCAGAGTTCACAATCACACAGATTCTCTGAGACTACAGGGCCAATTTCATGACACCTCACTTGAGACATTTTTCACACTTCAAATGCACTAGAAACCCTTCCCTGACTCGAGTTTTGCTTTTCAAGAAAGTTCACTTGAGCCTGAAATCGCACTTGAGTTCAAGTGTGGTCAGTAATACAAATGTACAGTACTTCATTACATATATATTGATTATGATGCTCATGTACATGTATAATCAAACATTTGTATATAACAAAGTGTGATCAGCTTTTGAATTTTTTTCTTCCATATATTGGGTTCAAGTTTTAAACATGAATTGCAGGCAAGCACCTAAAAGGTGCGTGGACCCCTCAGCCTGTTTTATTTTTAGTCAAGTAGGATCAGGGCTGCATCTAGAGCCAATTTAGTTTCGGAAAACATATGGGCGTCCAAAACTCAAATGAAACAAAAAACGAAAGTGTTGTTGTTATTCAATTTGAAAGGATTTCTGAAGGAAATACTAGAAAAAGCCTCCGGGATCCTCAATATCGATCCGATTGCATAGCTGGGCATTGAATTTCATGTTAATAAACCTCTGTTTTGTGATTGATCACAGGCTATTTGCGCCGAAAATCACTTACAAAAATTGGACCCTCAATAATGAATTATGAAAAGGAACTGGGAGTTTGGGATCAGAACCTGCAAAAAATCCCTGGATACCATATAAAACAGACTTCAATTTCACGTGAGTGGTGTGCTGGGATTACAGCATGCAAGAAAGTGTAGTTTTATCAGTGGCAATTTATGCATTGCACAAGTGTGATAACAAGTAAACACACTGATTGACACATGCAGGCCCACCCTTATCATTATTGTTGGGGGGGGGGGGGAGCATAAGCTCCAGGTATGCAAACTGGTTCAACATTGCCCAGAGTCAGGCTAAAAATGGGCTCTCCTAATCACTTGTTATAAATAATTTCTAAGGTACAGTAACATGTTTGGTGACAAAATGTTGTACCAGTTAAATGTGTGGACACAAATATGGTTCATGTAAAAGTTTTAGGATAAAACATATGATGTAGAATAGAATGATTTAATAGCAAAATTAATGAAAAATGTTGTCCTTCATTCAATGAGAATCTTGAATGGACCAGGCTTTCTTGTATCAGGGAACCTTCAAAGTTCACAATGAAACATGCAACCAAGGGTTCGCGATGGGCATAGACAACAGTGCAAAAGCTAAGCCATCAATAGATAATAAAAAAAATAAAAAAATAAAAAATCATAAAATCATCATAACCATCTGAAAATCTAATCATTTCATTAGTCAACATTCAGGAAGCTCTCACCAAAGTTTGGTCGGGCCTGACTTCATAGATCTGCAGATATTCAGCGGACAAGAACATGTTGATGGGCATAGGTAACAGTGCAAAAGCTGAGCCATCAATAAATAATAAAAAAAAATAATTAAAAATCATGAAATCATCATAGCCATCTGAAAATCTAATCATTTCATCAGTCAACATTCAGGAAGCTCTCACCAAAGTTTGGTCGGGCCCGACTTCATAGATCTGCAGATATTCAGCGGACAAGAACATGTTGACGGACGGACGGACGGACGCTAGGACGGACGGACGTACGTACATGGGAACGACAAGACCCCACAGCCCTATGGGCTGAGGGGTAAAAAGATGCCTGCATCATCTACATGTACACACCTTCAAAAATTCCCCAATGGTGAAAAAATTGTGCACCCATAATACTATTGCACATGTATAATGAGTACAACAGTGATGACCATAGCTAAGCCTGGGATCTAGGTCATTTGCCCTTCAGGTCTTTTGCCCTTCAGAAATTTGCCCTTCGGATATTTGCCCCTCTGACCATTTGCCCTTCCGGCCAATTTGCCCTTCCATCTATTTGCCCTTCACCCTATACATGGTATATGGAAAACTGGTTTAGTAAACTTCTGACGAATATATTCAAGTTCAGTCTTAATGTTTATTTCATGCATGTAGTGTTTTAACAAAAGTTCACAAAGAAAAGATATAAAAAACTGCCCTCCAGACACATACATATCAAAAAGTAGATATTTATTTGGAAATTATTTAAACCACAGTAATATGTTTATTTTTTGTTTTTATTTTTTTCTGAAAGTAAAATCAAATGTAAAAGGCATATAAACAATCCTTAAATGAAGTGAAAACATACAAAACGATATTTATTTACGTTTGAATTGTTGAAATTAGAGATACATGTACATGTGTAAATGCCTTATTGAACTAAACTTGTATGCTCAAAGCGATTTCTTCCATTAAAAAATCTAATTGGTCTTTAAAGTATGAGATGAAAGAGCTGAATAAGAAATGCCACTAAGGAGAAAAAGAATATGTAGTCAGAGATAATCCAGATTAACCCATCACTGATCACCGATCACTCCCCAGGCTTGGGTCACTCACAGATAATCCTGATTAACACATCACTGGTTTAGTGCATGAAATAATCATTAAGACCGAACTTGAATATATTCGTCAGATGCTACCAGATGTATGTTTTAGTGCTTTCATATAGCATGTATAGGGCAAATGTCTGAGGGGAAAATGACCTGAAGGGCAAATGACTGTACTCCCTAAGCCAGAGTGGACACACAGCTACAATGGTGGGTCTGTTATCTCAATGGTACATGTATCATCACAGTGAAGACATAATCAATTCATGGTATCATGTCCATGTTTTCACTGATAGCAGTCTTGGTGTGTATGATAGATACAACGTTATGTCAACTTTATGAATTTCCTGAAAACACACAACCAACCAATTGATCAGTTCGCAAGTGTCAAATCAGGATCAGTTACTGTTTTTCAACAATACATATTGAGGAGTAAAAACACTCTGATTTGAAGTTCCATGACGTGATAATAGTCACAGTCTGTACTGACTGGAAGTACATGATGTGAATGGAATTATGATGACACGTCAATGATTAAATGATAAAACAGGGTCAATCAACATATACAGAACTCGTGGTGTAAATTGGTGGCTAGTGATGGCTTACATGTGTAAGTACCTTGTGTAGATTAGTGGAGGTCCAGGAATGTCATTCTCTGTCATAATCACTCCATGATCAGATCAATATAATATGAATTTGCACCTGGGACTAATGAGAAAACAAATAGCCCCTGTTTAGTCACTCACACATCTGCTATAAATATAATGATAAGGTTACCATGAAGATTTGCTGAACTAATTAACGAGCCATTCAAAAGCAATCAATCCCATTCCATTAAGGCCATTTATCAGTAACTAACACACAATGTGGACACAGACTAAAGACGCATTCCTCTCAAACAAGATTACATGTATTTACTCCTGTTTTTTATGGGGGGGGTTCCATCTCACTTGACAGGAATGATATCAAAGGGCCTGATATACATGATATAGATATACATGTATATATATTTGGTACAGTTGAAATACAGGATTTTTGTTTTCCATCCCCAGTTGTTCAATTAGTTTGATAGTCACCTGTAATCCAAGTAATAAAAAAGTCTGTCCTCACATATTAGAACTGAATGATATAAGCAATATTGGAATATTGTTTGAGAAACAGAATTACTACATGCGTATTCTGAAAGGAGTCTCACATGGGCTTCAATATATGCCTATATGCATGTCAAACTTTAAAACAAGCTGTATTAACTAGAATTTGATAAAATAGGTCAAGGTCAACCAAACTGGGAAGGCTTTTTACACGTATTCAATCAACGGTTGTATCTATATAAAAATTTAGACAGCCTACATGTACATGTAATCCTTCAAAATTTACCACAAATACTCAAATTTGACCTAAATAAAATAGGTCAAGGTCAGTCATATTCACTATGCTTCTGACCCATTGCCAGTTGCATATGTTATTTCAATTTTGTGTTAACAAGCAAACTGTACAAACAGACCAATTCAGCAAATAATACTCTTCAGCCAAACTTGGCAGAGGGGTAAAAATCAATAGGCTGAGACTTCTTTGCTATACAATCCACATCGAGTCTGAACTGTACTTAAATAGCATATACCCACAACGATTTTCAATGACTCGCTGTATTTTCAAGTGACCTTGACCTTTGACCGCAATATGAATAGCGTTCCTTTCTGACCCATGGGTAATGTATACCAAAAGTTTGATACAAATACATGTACATGACAAGAAACTGTAGATATCGCACGGACAATCGAAAGTTAACAGATAGACACGGATAGACGATGGAAATCATGATCACAAAATATGACAATTATGATGCTGCTGAAGTCCTCTTGGGCGGTGGATATAGTAACCAAATAATATTGAAAACTCAGAGCAAAAACTTGCAAATTTCAATATTTACCTAATGAAGCATTAGAAATATTTTGGTGTATTTTTACTACTCTGCATATCACTTTGATCTCATAGAATATATATAATATTATAATGTTGCTAAATGTTATTTGGTCAATTGAGATGGAAATTGATGGAAAAGGTGACCTGCTTTACTGTCTCTCTCATATGAGGGTCCATCATTTTCAGGAAATCAATTATTCCAATGATCCTAGTAATTATATGCGACAGAATGTTTTAGACTACCAAAGTACCAATACAACAGTACATTTTTTTTCTTCCCAGTCCTTTCACACTCTGAAATACTCCGACTAGAGTAAATTTGCAGAGCATAATGAAAACATGTAAAATATGTAACCCTGATTGATCCTGATGACTATGTACATGTACAAATTAGCTGAATATTTGAATTTAAATGAATATGTACAATACCAACATGTACAATATCAATTTATGCGCAAAATTAACTGTTTCCTCTAATAACTATGTACTAGGGACCGTCACTGGTTTGACTTTAATATGTATGCCATGTATATTTTATGAACATTGGCATTGCAGTTTATTAGGCCATCCTTAAAAATATGTTTGATTGGTGAAACCTGACTACATGTATCTCCCAGAAATTTGGTAGGCACAATAAGGTAGGAAAATATTGTTGTTTTTTTTTATAAAACTATTAAAGGTCAATAAAATTACAAGTTATAGTCTATGATTTTAATATAAAACTTGAAATAAAAGTAGTTTATTACAGATAGGCCAATAAAACTAAAGTCCACGCCCGCACTTGATCACATCGGCCTTGCGTGAATTGTCTCTTTCTTTCACATCATCAATATGTACATGTATTCTTGGTATGCACACTTGACATGACCATGTCTAAACTCTGATAACAATCAACAGTCATGCCATACACATGTACACCAATATATGCACATATTGTAGTGTCACTCTCTCATGGTACAGTTTACTGGAATGTACATGAAGCTTTTAATCGGAAACAAAATTATCTATATTTTTTTGGCAAACTAAAACCACATCACTGGCCAGTGAGTACTGGAATTACCAAACAATACTTCTGTTGGGATAATGAGATGAACTGTTAACAATTTAAATTGTGATATCTTTACTACCACGACAGTTTTTGTAGTACTGAATGGCTTCCTTTATTAAAGCTTATCAGATAAGAAAAGAAAATGTTCCCAATTATTTTCGAAAAACAATACAAAGAGGATTAAAATGATAAAAGTACACATTGTAGGATACCTGGAGGCAGTCTACGTCATTGTAACATACATATACAACCTAAATGAATGGAGGGAACTTCCTCATTTAGATTTCACGATCCCCAGTGATATGATTTTTGACACTTATCTGTTTTTGTTCAACTACATTGCAATAAATGAACTCACAACAAGAAAATATACATTTTCTGAAAGCTATTCATTCAGGGAATGAAGTTAAGTAGTTTGTGAAAATTTAGCCTTCAAATATCCTTGCTAATAAATACTCATCAAAATACATGTACAATGTATTTGATATTTCAGATTCCTATAATATACTTTGCAAACAAAATAAGCATGCCTCATTTTTTTTAATTTCATCCTGGAAATTATCTAATGACACTTCAAAATTCAATCTGGAAAATGTCACCCCTTCATACAAGATACAATAATTTTTATTTAACGTGGGATTACATGGGAAATAATTACATGTAACTATTCTTCCAACACGAATGGAGAGAACTTCCTTCATCTGAATTGATGGTTAACTTTGAAACAGGGACAAACTTGGAAACAATGATGCACACTTATTTATTATTTCTACATATGTGGATCATTGTGTCCAAACTTCAATCAATGGCATACAAGTTATTATAAAGGCCAAGCTGAAAACATGGCAAAAAATTTAACGGAGAAAACAAGTCTTAAGTGAGAATATATCCAGATGTCTTATTCATGTTAAAAGCCTAATTTTTGTCGTAATGTAATTTTTTTGCTCCTTTTTTTTTTTTTTTTTACCAAACTATAGAGTTGATTATCATTATTATGTCAAGTGAAAAAAAACATTCTTGAATCTCGGAATTCTGTTAGGAACACTGAAACTTTACAATAACCTCTACCCAGAGATAGACAACCTTTGATAAATGTATATTGCAAATGAAAGAACAATTCCAGGAGTGTCCAAAACGATTTTTATTTAAATTATGCAATTTTTTCCAACCGAGTAAGAAGCCGTTAATGATAAATTCTGTGGCTTGTAAGGCCGCCGCCATTACGGCAAGTTTAGTGACGTCACTGGGCCACAGAACACTGCAGTGAACTGGGAGGACACGCACAGTTTGCCTTGCACTGGAATAATCGCAGCCCGACAGGCCAGCAGGTGTGGCTATACATCCTTGTATTCTGTACCCTGTAAAATACCAGCTGATGTTTGTACAATTACAATGATCTTATCCTTGTTGTTGAGAAATCGGGTTTGATCTGTCGGTCAGTCTAGACTGTGTAAGTGTCAAAAAAACACAGCATCGAGTTGCCTGATAAATATGCTTTCGTTATAGGCCAATACTTTTCAGCTGATGACTACGCCAACATGCGTCAACATAATTCGACAGTAACTCACTGAGATTGTTTAATGTAACCGAGAATGGGAATAATTCTGATTTCTGTGTTATCAATTCAAAGAATCGATCCTCAACAAAGACCGGCACTCAGCCAGAAAACGAAACTAAATCTGCCCCTGCTGGAGGGCCGTTTCTCCTGGAAAAGATTATCCAGAGTTTTTTCTCACCGTTGAACTGTTACCGAAAGAAACTGTCCAGCATGACACGGCCGTTAAACACCTACCCAAATATCTAGCGTGCGAGAAAATTTACCGCAGAAAGTTTATGGAATAAATCCTTGTCAGCTAATGTCAGCACTTGCACATGTGCTCGTCTGATCGTTTCCTAACATACACATCTCACAGCAGAGCCGATTAAACGAAATCCGCGACCCGGCCGGCTTCTACGGTACATGCATCCTCGACCGATTTCTACGGTAGATCGTCTTCAATGGGCTCGAACACGCCTGACACTAAGTTATATCCCTCGACACTGGTCCCAAGCAGCGTAGATGAAAGCATGGTTTGGCCCAGCCAGTCATTGTCATCAGTCAGGTTGAAACTCCCGGAAATGCAAGGCGTCGGACCCTTGGAAAAAGTTGAAAATCACTTGCTGCCATGTTTGCTCTCTAACAGCAGAGAGGCCCTTTGACGTCATGAGCTAGTTGTCACGTGAATACCACCCTGCCGCTCATTGGTTAAGCCATAGACATGGTGGCTCCCTTCATTCAACACATCTGGTCATTTTTCCAATGTTTGAGAGTATTTTTCTTCGTTAGAAAGAATCTCAAAAATAGGAAAAAAATATTTTTGGGCACTGTTTGGATTGATCTTTCAGTCGCAGTTTACGTTTGCCAAATGTTGCCTATTCCTTTAAGGCAGCTACTACCTGTAAACTAAACTGTCTGCTTTTCATCCCCAAGCACTTCAGATATTTATATTGTCATGCAAAAAAATATATGAACTATTTTGCCAAAATATCCAATTCCGACACTATAACATTATTTCACAAGCCAGTTTATTTCTTACTCCGAGTCTTGTGAAAACAATTGACAACAGGTGCATCGCAACTTTCCACCAGCGTCAAAATGTTTCACAGCTTTTCCAAAACTTTGGCAAATAATGAAACTGAATTTCAGAAACTACATGTACATGTACCAAACTGACTCAAGACTCAAATTTCACAATAAAGCAAGGCTAAATATATATACAAAATATTTTGTCAGTGGTCTGGGACAAATTGGAGAATTCCAGATAGTCCATACATGTACCTGTATTTGACATTCAATCTCAAACTTTATATTATGTTCAGGGCCAAAGCCAGAATTTCTTGAGGGGTGCATGGTTTGCCTTCACCATGTTCACTTCAAATCGGCACATCAGGGGGTTCGCTGTATGAGAAAAAGGGGATTCGTTTCAGTTTGAAAAGGATATTTGTATGAGACAAAGTTATATGTTTTCCAAAAGGAGAGTTTGCCCAAACCCAGAAAAATCCACTTGTTTACAGGCCTGAAACTTTATGCTTTTAAAGGATATTGTAATTTGTAGTTGTTTATTTCTAACTGTCCAACACTTCAAACCTAAATTCCATTCACAGATTGTAGTGTTATAGGAGATCAGATATGGTACCTAACCTCACATAATAAGTGTTATTTACTGTCAATAGAAAAAAAAAGGCTTAGAAATGTTCAACAATAGTACCAGGTACCATCCAGTCCCACTGTATACACAATACTGCCAGTACATGACCTATATCTACAAATGTATATCTATCGATCAGCATATCAAACTAAAACGGTCGGATTTCAAAGGTTGCCCTAATTGGGGATATGCAGTTTACATCATTAGAATAAAAATCCTGCTGGGAACTAGGTCAGAGGTGAATGCCTCAGCTCCTGATCCAAGAGAAAATATGACCATTACAGTAAGAATTCTACTGTGTTAAAAATCAGAGACTATGTTATTGGTGAATTGATAGCACCATCATGACTATTTGGGCTATAAATCAGTTGATCCATTATTCCATCATATTTATCAATTTCAAGGAAGTGAGTGAGTGAGTGAATATGAAACGTTGCTTTCAACACTATTTCAGTCATATCACAACATTGATTCCTATTCCTTTTCACACCCGGAAACCATACGGGTAGGATCCTATTCCTTTTAACACCCGAGACCCCACTGGTGGGGTCGTAATCCTTTTCACACCCGGGATCCCCACGGGTGCCCCAGTTACATGTAGTCGCTCTTACGACAAGCTCTCTGAGGAGGTGAGACCTATTCTTACCATGACCTGGAGTGTCATTTTTCAAAAGAGGGATAATCATCCTTTCTATTGACATGCATGGTAGCTTGAGCTATGATTTTTTCTTGTGGAAAATGATAGTTGTTCAATTTTCAGAAACTGGTCAATTTCAAAACCAGACAATGCAGTGTATTTCCAGTTTTCTCAATCAAGAAATACTTTCAATGTGAGCAACAGCCAGGGTCTGTTCACTACATGTATGTGTAATATACATGAATTTCTGAAGGTGCTGTTAAAAATAGTTTTACAAAAATCTGTCACAGACATGATGGTAGAAACTGAGTGGTAGAATCTAAGACTCCACCAGAAATCTACTAGATGGTAAAATTCTACCGGGAAAAACTAGAATTTCTGTTTCTACCAATGAAGAATAGAATTCCAGTTTTTCTTGACCAAAAGGATCTCAGATTCTAGCAGATTCATCGAGTTTCTACCATGACATAAAACATCAATGCTTTCAAAAAGGTGTAACTTTGATAAGGATTTCTTAGTGGACATAATTAATGTTGTCAATACAGTGTCTGCCCTTACAGAAATTTAAGGTTGCAACTAGCTAACACAAGCTCACCTTAAGCTAACATGCCTCCAACAAGCTTGCGGCAAGCTAGCACAAGACTGCTGCAAGCTTGTGCCAGCTCGCAGCAAGCTGGCACAAGACTGCAGCTAGCTTGTGCAAGCTAACAATATAGGTCTGCCAAGGATTGTGAGCTTGCACCTTGGCATGGCAAGCTAGCGCAAGCCTGCAATATTTTCAGGCAAGCTACATGTACATGTAGCAAGATTGCCATATTTTTAGGCAACCTACAGTATATACATGTAACGAACTGTTATTGGCGAGCTTACGCAAGCTCGCACCAAGGGCAGGAAGTACATACTTGTAGCAGATGGCTTTGATTTAATGCCCAGCATGGGATCCCTGGTATCCATGGGAACTAGCTCTTTCCAACAAGGGTGTAATATCAGAATTTACATCCTGGGGCGAAATTCCAGTCAACAGACTATACATGTATATGATACAACCAGCGATACAAAATGAGATGAAAATGCTAGAGAAAATTAAATTAAACTCTTGAATGATATTCAGACAGTTGCCAAGTTTCTAAAAATATGCCTTTTTTCTGATCAAAATCATTATTATAATAGTAAAGATAAACTTTTGTGATTTGTAGGATAAAAAGTTATATTTTTATATAAAAATTGTTTTAAAAATGCTGTATCTTGTACTTTAGGCCTACATTCAACTCCAGGCCAACATGCGAGCTCGCAGGTCTGGAAAAGCATTGTTTTGGCGAGCTTGCCAGCTTGCACAAGCTGACCGCGAGCTAGCGCAAGCTGGCTGCGAGCTAGCGCAAGCTGGCTGCGAGCTAGCGCAAGCTGGCTGCAAAGTTATACAAGCTAGCCGCAAGCTTGCGCTAGCTCGCAGGTTTGATTAGGTTAGGTAAGCATCTGCTAGCTTGCAGCTAAGTTGCGCTAGGTTGCAGCTAAGTTGCACAAGGTTGCGACTAAGTTGCACTAGATTGCAGAATCACCAATTGCAAGAAGCTTGCAATGTTTCAAATGTGAGCTAGTGGCAAGCTCAAGGCAAGCTAGTGGCCAGCTAACCATGTTAGCTAACAACAGGCACACAATGTGAGCTTGCTGCAACCTTAAATTTCTGTAAGGGTGTGTATGTAAAAATTTGGAGCTCTCAAATATTTTTCTCAAAAACAAATAGCCGTCGGCAATTCTGGCACTATTAGTGTAGAGCTAATAAGTGGAGTGAAATCTGATGCTTGTCAATGCCTCGGGTGTGTGGATGCAGAGATGGTCGAACACTCGTCTTTAACGGCAATGTCAGTTTGTAGTATGTACATGTATGAATATATGTATTTATACGTACATCAATTCTACATTCTTCTGTAAATATCCATATGCCAAGATGAAAATGGAGGATATATATATATTTTTTTAATTGACCCCTTAGTTTAACTGTTAGATAACCCTTGATGGACTGAACTTTCATTAAGAATCCATTAAGGTTCAGGAATCCAGAGCGATAAGATTTTCAACATCTTAGGCCATACATAATAATATTTGTGTTTCGTGTAACTCGAACCGACTCTTATTTATCACCATGTAAAAAAAATTCCAGTCGACATATTTTTTTTTTTTTTTTTTGGTCGCATTTAATATTGCGGTTTCAACCAGCAATGTGCTGTAAGGGGAAATTCTTTTCTCATTCATGTGGTACTACTTCAGGTCGTTTGCTGCACATAGTATTGGAAAGTAACATCCCACAGATTTATGGTACATTAGACTACTTATATACTATTATTCACAGCGTGCAAGTCCTCTTCTCCAAGTACAGGGGAAGGGGGAACAAAAATCTACCTACCTACTCACTGTCAATTTTCCAATTCTGTTACAGAAAACGCAAATATAATTATGAATGGCCTTCAATATTAGTTTTTGCTCAATTAATTTGCAATACATTAAATCACCAAAACGAGTTATATGTTTTCTGAAAGCTGTTCATTCAGGGAATCACAATTTAATTACAATTTTATTCTTTTGATTACTACATGAATTATTTGAAGGAGAATAGAGTACATGTACATGTAGTTTGTGGAAATTTAGCCTTCAAATATCCACCCTCATACACAGTGCTCATACATCCAACTGGTTACTTCTAAGTAGTTTTTACACATAGATTTATACAATATACATTTTAAACAAAATCATTTTTTAAATTTCATCCTGGAAATCATTTTATGAGGGTTCAAAGTTAAAAAATTCGAAAAAAATAAATAAATGCGACCCTCTTCACCTGTCTTAGGATGGAAGAGAAAATGAGGCACTCTTATTTAGTTCCCAAGGCCAACCTTAAAAAAATTTAATGCCGAAAACAAGAAAAGCTACAGATGTGATTTTCTCCAATCTATGACCAGTATAGTTTCTTCAACCAACTTAACTGACTTATAATACAGTCTATATCTTTAAAACATTGAAGAAAGTTAGTCACAGGGCAAAAGGATCACCAAGTGTTAATATATATTCAGACGTCTTGTCTGACAGCTCATTTTCAAAGGCGGATTTTCCCTCACCAACCCATATACATGTAGGCAGGTTAATGTTTTCTGATATTTTTGAAATGAGATATCCTGAAGGATCTTGGCGCCCACCATTGTCCGATAATTGTAAGCTAATGACAAGAGGATCTTTTTGTCCATTGTTACTAAGACGATTGAGTTGTAATTTTGTTTACAGAATTTCGAATCTGAGCGAAGAAGATCGAAAAAGGGACACTGGAAAACACCAAGATATATTCTTTCTAAGTTTCAGGAGTTCCAAGATTTCTAGAAAATGTACTTATGTCGGTTGTTATAGTACAAGAGAAATGAGCAAAGTTAGTCTGAAAGTGAATGTACATGTACGGAGGATCCTTCATCTTTGTTTTGTAGTATTTTTATTTTATTTTATTTTTTTGCACGTGTCATCATTGGGTACTGGAAGCGAAGACAAATCTCTTTGACACTTTGGCATACTTAAGATTTTATAATTAGGAACGAATGCTAATTCTGTTCTGTTTACTGGACTAGTTGGAGATATCTCTTTTAGTATACTATGCTCAAAAATAGTAAGATGGTACAATACTTAATACTGAAGGGATCCGGTCCGTGCGGTAATGTTGAAACTTCGAAACAGGGCTTCGTGTTTAGCATGAGTGATAGCTCACCAGCACGCAAACACTCACCTAAATTCATGTCACGAGAGTGATTTTAGCTCAAGTAAACTGTCATATTTTATATTGTATTATATTGCAACCACTCGCCTGACTTTCAAACACCCTCTCCTAAATATTTTGATGTGGGCTATTTTTAGCTCGCGTACTTAATTCTAAACATGAAGCCCTGCGAAAGTGTCTGAATCCTGATTATCTCCCTTGGATCAAAACATGCAGTAGTCTACAGTTGTCGACGTCCCTTCATGTAGCTGACCCGCCAGCAGACGAAAAGGGTGGGGCAGTTCAGTTGCAACTGCATGGACTAAAGAAAACTGTTTTAAAATTTGAAGAAATACATTTTAATTCCGAATTATTTGAACTCCTTGATATGGAAGTTGAAGATATGGATATTCTCTATAGTCAATATATAGAATATGCCCCACCGTTTGATCCGCCGACTCTTGTGATGCAACGTGACAACTCGGGAATACCGTATTAATTTGAAGCGTAACTTTGATTTTCGAATCGGACCAAAAAAGGTATCAACTAGGCCCCATGTGGGACTTGTTTACCAAATTTCAGAAAGATCCATGAAATATTTCCTGAGAATTCACGATAAAGTTTCATTGGGAAATCCAAGATGGCCACCTGGCAGCCATATTGGATTTTCAAATCGGACCAGAAAAGGTATCTTGCACAACTAGGCGACAAGGGGAACCTGTGTACCAAATTTGAGAAAGATCCATGCAGTACTTCCTGAGAAATGACGATAAAGTTTCATGGGGAAATCCAACATGGCTGCCTGGTGACCATATTGGATTTTCGAATCGGACCAGAAAAGGTATCTTGCTCAACTAAACCCCATGTTGGACCTGTGTACCAAATTTGAGAAAGATCCATGCAGTAGTTCCTGAGAAAATGCGCTAACAAGGTTTCCTGGGGAAATCCAAGATGGCTGCCTGGTGGCCATATTGGATTTTCAAATCGGACCAGAAAAGGTTTCCTGCACAACTAGACCCCAAGGGGAACCTGTGTACCAAATCTGAAAAAGATCCATGCAGTAGTTCCTGAGAAATCGCGGCAACAAGGTTTCATGGGAAATCCAAGATGGCTGCCTGGTGGCCATATTGGATTTTCGAATCGGACCAGAAAAGGTTTCTTGCACAACTAGACCCCAAGGGGAACCTGTGTTCATACCAAATTTGAAAAAGATCCATGCAGTAGTTCCTGAGAAATCGCGGTAACAAGGTTTCATGGGGAAATCCAAGATGGCTGCCTGGTGGCCATATTGGATTTTCAAATCGGACCAGAAAAGGTGTTCTGGCTACTGTACAGGCCTGGTGTGCGTGTTTGTGTTGGAATTCCACTGTTTCACCACTTCCAGTTATATATTAAAACATGAATTGCAGGCAAGCACCTAAAAGGTGCGTGGACCCCTCAGCCTGTTTTTTTTTAGTCAAGTAGGATCAGGGCTGCATCTAGAGCCAGTTTAGTTTTGGAAAACATATGGGCACACAAAACTCAAATGAAACAAAAAACGAAAGTGTTGTTTTTGTTCAATTTGAAAAGATTTCTGAAGGAAATACTCCTAGAAAAAGCTTCTGGAAGCCTCAATATCGTTCCGATTGCATAGCTGGGTATTGAATTTCATGTTAATAAACCTCTGTTTTGTGATTGATCACAGGCTCTTTGCGCCAAAATTCACCTAAAAAAATTGGACCCTCAATAATGAATTACGAAAAGGAACTGGGAGTTTGGGATCGGAACCTGCAAAAAATCTCTGGATACCGTATATAACAGACTTCGGTTTCACGTGAGTGATGTGCTGGGATTACAGCATGCAAGGAAGTGTAGCTTTATCAGTGGCAATTTATGCATTGCACAAGTGTGATAACAAGTAAACACACTTATTGACACAGGCCAACCCTTATCATTATTTGGGGGGGGGGGGAGCTCCAGGTATGCAAACTGATTCAAAATTGCACACAGTCAGGCTAAAAATGGGCTCTCCTAATCACTCGTTTTACATAATTTCCAAGGTACAGTAACATGTTTGGTGACAAAAATTGAAGCATTATGTTGTACCAGTTAAATGTGTGGACACAAATATGGTTCATGCAAAAGTTTTAGAATAAATCATATGATGTAGAATAGAATGATTTAATAGCAAAATTTAAGAAAAATGTTGTCCTTCATTCAATAATAATCATGAATGGACCAGGCTTTCTTGTATCAGGGAACCTACAAAATTCACAACGAAACATGCAACCAAGGGTTCCCGATGGGCATAGATAACAGTGCAAAAGCTAAGCCATCAATAAATTAAAAAATTTTAAAAAATAAAAAATCATGAAATTATCATAGCCATCTGAAAATCTAATCATTTCATCTGTCAACATTCAGGAAGCTCTCACCAAAGTTTGGTCAGGCCCGACTTGATAGATCTGCAGACATTCAGCTTACAAGAACATGTTGATGGGCATAGATAACAGTGCAGAAGCTAAGCCATCAATAAATAATAATTTTTTTTTTTAAAAATCATGACATCATCATAGCCATCTGAAAATCTAATCATTTCATCTGTCAACATTCAGGAAGCTCTCACCAAAGTTTGGTCAGACCCGACTTCATAGATCTGCAGATATTCAGCGGACAAGAACATGTTGATGGGCATAGATAACAGTGCAAAAGCTACGCCATCAATAAATAATAAAAAAAATAATTAAAAATCATGACATCATCATAGCCATCTGAAAATCTAATCATTTCATCTGTCAACATTCAGGAAGCTCTCACCAAAGTTTGGTCAGGCCCGATTTCATAGATCTGAAGATATTTAGCGGACAAGAAAATGTTGACGGACGGACGGACGGACGGACGGACACTAGGACGGACGGACGCTAGGACGGACGGACGTACGTACATGGCAACGACAAGACCCCACAGCCCTATGGGCTGAGGGGTAAAAATGAAAGTCAAAATTGAGCCCGCAGGTGTTGTTGGTATGGGAAGTTCTCACAGCAATTTGGAGGAAAACAACAAAAAAATTCATTAAGATCTTAGGTCACTAACTTTTATCAATTTCCCTATCTGTTCTCCACTTGTCTTCTGATGATTGTAAAATCTAGCCTTGGGCATTATGGTTAGCTGTATTATAATTTTGTTGTTATACATGTACATGAAGAGTGAGTGAGTGAATGAATAGAATTTAACATCGCTTTCAAGAATATTTCAGCTACATGTATATCACGACGAACCAACTAAGCACCACCCAGCCCAGTTGTGTTCCTGCTACTTCAAAGAAGACATCTTTGAAGCAGCATGGAACCAGACACCCTCCATCCACCCTATAAAATACTGAGGACAGTGCACAAGACACAGACAGGATGCTTACATGGTGCAATAAAGACAAGTGATATTACAGTGCTAGACACCACATTATCAAGTTCTTGTTGCTTCTCAGCAAAATGCATTGAAGCAACAGGAACCTGAACCCACCCAACCACCTGCTGTACATGGAGATAAATGGATATACCCACATTATGTGTATACAGCAATATTATGTATCAGTCATAGTCAGAAAAAAATCTACACATAGAAAAACATCATGAGCACAGACACACAAGATTCAGTGCTTGTGCTTCTGTCTTGGTTTTACACATAAACATGATAAAAGGAGTGCTGAAATCTTTATTCAAAGTTATATAACAGTATATGTACTCCAAAAATTTCAACTGTAAATAATTGCAATGGATCATCAATTACCAAGGCAATCAATAAATACTAGAATTCAGACATGCTTTCAAGAACCTGCTCTTCCGTCTCGTGCCTGGCGTGAATATGCAGCACTATTCGGTCCTTCTTGAAAGCCTGGGATTTACATGTAGGATGTGGTTTATTGGCTGGAATCCAAATAGACCCTCGCATCTAACTGGACGAGAATCCATAGGAATCCAAATCTATCATTTTTATACAGATTGCTAAAATTTCAGGGGAAACTGTTGGATTCCCATGAAAATGGATCGGATTGCTGATTGGAATCGGATTCCTGAATTCCAATGGAGAAGCTTAGCCAATCAGAGAATTACAATGAACTGGTGGACCATCACTGCCTGATCCCCACTCTGGAGACAACTTGTCCACTATGGTACACACATGTACTATCTGGTCTCTAGATTGTTGCCTGGGCGTGTTTTGTATATTTACATGTAGTAGGCGCCATTTGAGATAATTAACTTCTGATAGAAAATGTATATCATAAATGTTTAATTAGCCTTGATTAGTCAAGTGACTAGATCTATTTAAGTGACATCCCTCTCTTATCAGTCATATTATAAACCATGTGTAATAATAGAATGAAAATGATTACGATCAAGCCATTAATTACAGGTATCGATATAATAACGCCTTACAATTAACCTAACCCTGCAATTCTGATAATTAATACATGATAGAGAATTATACAGACAGATCTGCATTACTCCGGTAATATTCTCTTTCCTGAAGTTACAGCAAAATGGTCAAATCAAGGATATAGTATTAGAGGGATTGGCAACTCCATGGTATTTAGCTCCAGATGTTGGTCGATACTTCGTGTAAGCAACTATTATTGTCCAGACCATTTATACCCCTGTAAACTTATTGTTGTCCTCAACCTTGGCTATTGTATGTAATGTCAGTGTGTCATAATCTTTATTGTTGTCCTCAGACTTGGTTATTGTATGCAATGTCGTTGTCTTGTGATCTTTATTGTTGTCCTCAGACTTGGCTATATTGTATGCAGTATCATTGTCTCATGATCTTTATTTTTGTCCTCAGACTTGGTTATTGTATGCAGTGTCAGTGTCTCGTGATCTTTCTTGTTTTCCTCAGACTTGGCTATTGTTTGCAGTGTTGGAATCTGATTAAAACTCAGACTTAATAACCGCCCCTCTATTGGACATGTCGCTAATTAAGATTTGGGACAGTCTGTATCTTAAATCTATTGCGCATGTCAGATTGGCGACCAATCACAGTCCAACTTCAACGGGCGAATAAGTGCCTATCCGAACAAATAATATCTTCAGTGATTGCTCATGGAGAGCAAGAACTTCGTCAGCTGCCTGGGTTGGATTTTTCTGTGCCTCGTTCACTACAGAAATAACTAGAACTCGTGGACTTCGAAAGGCTGCCGTTATTTGTGTGATTTTATGGTTTTGATGTTTGACTGTGATCTTTAGAAATACATAGTTTTTCCTATTTTCCAAAATTTGATCATGTGTATAGGTTGTGTTATGTGTAATGCTTTAGTTACCTTTGACAGTCCTAACAGGATGAAATGTACAAAGTACAATAATTTGATAATTTATCCCATTAATTAATTTGATGCTTCAGAGAAAATTTTAATGAAAATCAGAGCATCTGAAGTTCACTGACTACTACTAATTTGATTTGAAACTACTGATTTGGCTTGGAACCTTAACATTCAGTACCCAGCATGGAAAGCAATCTCGAGTGATATCCTCATTATCCACATACCAAATCTGCAAAGAATCCGTTCAGGTTTTTGAAAGCTACCGTCCAGAAGTAACTATTTTTTTACTTGTCTTCCTGGCACTTCAGCTTGTCACCCCCGAACTTTTTTTTATCACCATACTGTCATGTATTCCAACTAGTTTCTCCATTTTTTTCATGCATTGTAGAATTTGAACACACGTTTTTTTTTCTCTCGATCGGGAGACACGGTTGATGACACTGACAAATTTATCTCCTTCCTCTAGCTCTGCATTGCCAAGATCAATGTCCTCACTTCATGATGTTGATCATCATCCTAACGCATGGCACGATCATACGTAGAAACTTCTGCTCATAGCCGTGCAGTAATGGGTGATATCCGAGTATATTAGGGCATTTCTCAATTGATCACATCCGATTGGTTCCATGAGATACGACAACGGCGCAATCACATTCATAAAACGAAGACACACCTCCAGAAAGCCATCGACTGAAATGACCTCTTGGTGGGCCTCGAAATGCCCCTATCACAAAATAAAAAGCATATCGTTTTCCTGTGAACTGTCGCCGATTTTATTTTTTCGAAATAGGTAAGGTCGTTTGTAATATGATTTTCCTTAAGAAAAACAAATAAGCATGCTCCATTAGAGTGAGAACTAAAATAGCTCATTTGCAAAACTTCGTTTTTGTCTCGCATAGAATCCCCCCGTCTTGCGCCTCTGCACTCAAGTGAGACTGACATGTCTGAAATGCCCAGGTCAAATATTTAAATACAGATAATTTCATTGGCTCGTATAAATGCGGCGGGCATGTGGCATGATGCTTCAGGAACAACTTTCGAACAGGATTATGTCCCTCCAGAAACATATCCTTTGCAGCCGAGAGGTGGCACCATGTTGAATACATGCCGAATCATAGCATTGAGCCAAGGGCAGTCTTAAAGGTCATCCCAAACGCTCTGAGGTCAAAAATATAAAAAAATAGTCCTTTCGATTCTGAAAATAATGATATTTTTTTCATAATTGTGTGCAGTCTGGTTGGCGAGATATTGCCGTTTGAAAGGTGAAAATCGCTCTCCTGTCAATTCCAGCTGTGACGTCACGGAGGGAAGCCGTCTTGTATTCTCTATGTTAAAGCCGTATACCACAGTCGTATGTAGCTGCTGATTTCTGGAGATTTTCGGAGTATCGGGGCATCATTTTTTAAATATGCCGCGACGTTGTGTAGTGGGAGGTTGCAGTTTTACTACAGATGACGGTGTTAGTATTCATTTGTGGCCCAAAGACGAGAAAATCGCTGCAAATTGGACGAAATTTGTACGCAACACGAGAGTGTGGAAAGAGGGCCCGAGCCAGTACTCGTATAATTTGCTCGGCACATTTTGACAGAAAGACATCATTCGAGGACATCTACAGCGTAGCAGTTGAATTCGGGTACAAACCAAAACTAAAGAGAACAGCTATTCCAACTATCAAACGTAAGAACAATCAGAATGTGACGGCAAAGAAATCGGACAAGGAGAATCTATCACGGACATCGGCTGAACGAACCTAGCCTACAAGCAAGGCCTCGGGCAGGGAGACAGCTGTACATGCCCTGCTCGCTCTCGCGTGGCATTTGTTGCTTGAGCACCTACAGGTTAGACTGGATGAGTCTCTATTTCATATATACTATTTAATAATAATAATAAAATGATCTTTCATAAATATATATACGTTTGATAAGTAAATAAATAAAAAACACCAATTGGAGTGAATGGCTGTAGATACAGAAGTGATAATTATACTTTCATAATCCCTTGACATTTGAGATTGTGGGAATATCATTCGATTTCAATTTAATTGAGGTAATTTGTCGAAAATTGAGCAAATGTGAATGCCGATCCACTCACCACGGCTTACTTTTCGCCATGAATGTCCAAAGTTTTTTTATCAAACTATATAATTCTGAAATTGGTATTTCATGGGGATTATGGGAAAACAAACAAAATTCAAGTCGGACGTATATCAGTAGAGTTATCAACAGTTTACTGTCCATACTGCCGAATCCCGGAGTTTATCCCTTCGAAAAGGCTGCCTCGGTCAGTAACAACAATAACAACACAGATGTGCTCGTTCGTTACATCACAGAATCGTTCTACATTCAATACAGTTTGAAATATATGGACATTTGGTCTTATAGATGACGATAATAAGGTTTCCAGTCAAGTTGCATACCAATCTGTATTCAACAAACGACCTCTCCGAATCCTGTCGTCGTCGAGTTCCACGTTGTCAGAGTGGTTGTCACTGTCAGAATCGGAGCCGTACGGCTCAAATTGATAGGGCTGAATTCCGTCGTTGGTCTGCAAACAACTGTTAATTTGCCCGTCATCCTCCTCCTCTATGTCTATTTCATCTTCTTGGCGAAAAATATTTCCATCTAAGCAGCTGATATCGCTCGAATCGACATCTGAACCGGAGCTCTGACTGCACTCGCTTTCCATGTTATCCGCTGTTTTTTCTCAGGCAACTTCCCTGCGTGACGTCATCAACCCAGCTGTGAAAGTGTGGAAAAGCCCACTTTGCTCCCATATTACGTGTGTTTCTGATCAGATTAGAATTTTTTCAATATTTTTTTCATACAAAGTGAAGTATGAACTATGATTTTTAAGGATTTTTAGACCAAAAAAAATTCCGTTTGGGTTGACCTTTAAGCAAAACGTGAAATGCCCTCAGCATGCTAAGATGGATGTTGACTCGGTGGGCTCATTTCTCTCACCAGACTGTTCCACTATTAGGGAGTTCAGTGTAACATGTCAACAAAAGGTTCAATTATGAGATTAAATTTGTTGGAACGATATTTTCTTAAATATCATAACAGCAGGGGGGTTTTAGCCACTTTTTCATCTAGGTAACCCAGAATAAAAACTTGAAATAATTGAAGAATTGAATTTTTGAGAAATTTTGAAATTGAGTTTTGCCCCAAACAATTTTTTATCGATGGGGGAAATGCGCGCGAAACACGCCCCCCCCCCCCTCCAAAAAAAAATGTGCTATAGTGGATAAATATTGAATTCTTCAAGAGATAAGTTGAGTTCCCAAATGAAAATGTCGTGACAAATAATCAAGCAAAATAATTGTTGTTGTTGTTGTTGTATCACTCCGCTTGTTCTGGTTTTAATAGTTATCGAATTGATGTTGCCAGGCATGAACAGTTGACAGAAATACAGGCCAGATCGTGCCATCAATCTAGTGCAGTTCTTTTTATTTATCCATTAGTTTTGCCTTTCAAGCAAGATTCTTTATTCGCTAACCACAGCACCCTCAACGAGCAGATCAATTACATAAATGGAGATCACTTTCAAGCAGCTCTCGTAAAAGTCTTGCGAGAACTCATTTTGCAGTATGCGCAAAGACGTTTCCGCGCAGTTTCTCTTGGATTTTGAACTTCCAGTTCAGAATTTTATACGAACAATTTGGGCTTGAAAGACAGACTTCTGTTTATCTGAGACAGCCCAAATTGTTACGAATTTCTAGTTCAGTATCTTCTCCACATTTGGCCCTGTGACCGTAAGTCCCAACACTGCTTTGTTTTTTCGCAATCTTGCGGACAAAACGATTTTGGCCCCCATGAGACCAAGCTGATGCAATAAGGCTGCACGCTTACGCGGCAGCCTTAACCAGATAGGCACCTATTCGCCTGTTGAAGTTGGACTGTGATTGGTCACCAGTCTGACATGCGCGACAGATTTAAGATTCAGACTGTCCCAGATCTTAATTAGCGACATGTCCAATAGAGGAGCGGTTATTTAGTCTGAGATTTAATCAGATTGGCAATGTCATCGCCTCATGATCTTTATTGTCATCCCCAGATTTCTGCAGTGTCAGTGTCGCTTGATATTTATTGTTATCTTTAGACTTGGTTATTGTATGCAGTGGCATTGTCTTGTGATCTTTATTGTTGTCCTCAGCCTTGGCTATTGTATGCAGTGTCATTGTCTCGTGATCCTTATTGTGGTCCTCAGATTTGGCTATTGTAAGCAGTGTCATTGTCTCATGATCTTTTTTGTGGTCCTCAGATTTGGCTACTGTATGCGGTGTCATTGTCTCGTGATCTTTATTGTGGTCCTCAGACTTGGCTATTGTATGCAGTGTCAATGTCTCATGATCTTTATTGTGGTCCTCAGGCTTCGCTTTTGTATGCAGTGTCATTGTCTCATGATCTTTATTGTGGTCCTCAGATATAGCTGTTGTATGCAGTGTCAGTGTCTCGTGATTTTTATTGTTGTCTTCATACTTGGCTATTGTATGCAGTGTCAGTGTCTCGTGATCTTTATTTTTGTCCTCAGACTTAAGCTTGGCTATTGTATGCAGTGTCAGTGTCTCATGATCTTTATTGTTGTTCTCAGACTTGGCTATTGTATGCAGTGTCAGTGTCCCATGATCTTCAGATAAAGTGTGGGCTGTATGCGTTTCTCACTTAAAGGTTTTTGTAAAAAGTCACGTTTAGTGTTGTAACAACTCAACTGTATTGTTGCCAACATGTCAAGGAATAAAATTGAGTAACAAGACCCAAGGCAAGGGGCTTCCATATACGCCTGTATATTTTTTTACACTGGTCCCAATTTCAAGGTTGTTTAATTGGTAGCTAGCAATCCAGAGAAAGGTCTAACATTTTGTGCATGAGAATGTAACACTTATCACATCATATATTCAATGATAAACTACTTGGGCTCAGCTCTTAGTAACTAGATGACATTGAAACAAGAGCCGGGAGCTCACATATCCCACAATGAAATCAACAATGGTTAAACCAAGAAAATATTAATTGTTTTTCAAACAGATTCCTTTCGACTGAGAAAATTGTTCATGTAGGAAGACATTAAGTGATGAAGTAATGTTACCTTTGTTCCTGACTTAATAAACAGATAATATAAAGTTCATAAAGGACCTCAATCCTAGTTAAATTAGTAAATGCATGGTATTTATTTCACAAAAGTTTAACTGAATGTAGCTGTTTCATACATGTATTAAACAGGGAAGACAACTCCACATGTCAAATGTCATAAATTTGTCAAATACATGTAGAGGAGACAACTCTGAATAGTCCAACCTAACAATATAGTCAGTTCAGCTGGATTAAGTTTTGATGTTCTGTGACCTTGACCTTTGACCTATTGACCCCAAAATGAATAGGGATCATCTTTGCCCTGCGAGTAAGGTATACACAAAGTTTGGTACTGACAGTCCATACCTTGAAACTGGAGATACTGCATGAACAGCAAAGGTTAATGGACGGACAGACAGACGAATGGACATACGGAAACCGCCATCACATACAGTAGATGTAGTATATCTGTCTTTTGTGCGGGCATATAATAAATGGATAATATGACATAATTTCAGCTATTGCAATGTTGCATAAAACCTAAATGATACTGATCTTGCTGATTCTTTTGGTGATATTAATTGTTATAAGACCAAATGTATCGCTTTATAACATAAATTGGCTGAGTTACAATAGTGATAGAATTATCCAGCACTTGAACAATATTTAGCGAATATTGTGAGCTTTGTACATGTATACTGATAGTGCCGAACATGCATAACATTGGGACTTAAATCACGCTGTCATATTATATTCCAGGTTAAATCAAGTATCAAATATTCCTGATCCAAAATCTTTAATTAGGATAAACTAAATAAATAAAGCAGGCCTTGTGATTTGAGGCGCGCGATCGCGCACGATCGTGCACCATAACGCGCCTGAAGAGGCACTGAGGTGCGTTCTGAACGCGCGCCTTATACTTCATGATCCCCTTCAAAATTTTGCTATGTCAAATTTTGACGCGAATTCATTCCCGTGAAGATTCGCCTGACAGGGCATTCGGGCGAATCTAAACGGATTCACGTAGATTTGAACGTAAAATTAAACATTACCGGTTGAAAACTTACGATTGAGCCCCGTCCGCCGATCGTCAACATACGCTGTCGAAAACTGGGCTCTATATCATCTTATCTATTGCCATGTGCCAGTCCGAGTCTATATGTAAGCTGATCTGTCGAGCGTTTTCATTGGCTCGTTCACGGCAGCCTGTCAATCGCTATCATTGAAACAAGTGTCAAGGGCCAACTTGATTGAAAACGAGATGGTGAAATGGCAACTGACACAGGGCCTAAAAACGTGGAGACAAATTAGAAAAACAGCCGTGTCAGTGGGAAAGGAGCCTGAGGGATAACTTTGCATTCCTTTTAACAATGCTGGGAATAAGGTGGTACTGGCCTTTTGCAAAGTGTGACAGAAACACAGCGATCAACCAAACAAAGTGTATAGATAGAGGCAACTAGTAGCCGACGTCAGTTACGGCAAAAACGAAACTAGTTACCTGCTGAAGCCAAACTTGGTTAGACACGTAACAGCGAGTGTTCGGGAATTGAAACTGATTCAGACATTCAAGATTTCTGAAGGCAAGTGAAAGGATTGAATGATTGGAATGATGAATATGACGATGTAAAAATTGCCACGTGCCAGTCCTAGTCAGTTGTTTTGACAATTTGTGGTTTTCCAGAGTTTTATTTCTAGTTTGCCAATCTTGTTTTCAGCTTTTGGCTCATTAACTGATTGTGTTAATTTTAAATACAAAAAAAAAAAAAGAAATTTAAAACAGTGTTTCTTGATTTTATTATCACCTCAATATCTTTCATAGCTAAACCAGTAAATATTAGTTCCCCCTGGATATCCTGAAACATTGGTGCGAGATGGATTCTCGGCCAGCACACATTTATTTCAATTCACACCTTAACGTTTCAAACACCGTATCACACACCTTAAAAAAAATTAGGTGTGCAATTTAGGTGTGCTAACCACACACCTCGCACGATTTTAGGTGTGCTTTAATCACTCGCCAGGGCCCGTACAAATCACAAGGCCTGTAAAGGCATACACTATGACCTCCAATTAACATATCTCACCTCAGGACTGTTTTAGTCACTAAACTGGCTTATCCAGATTAGTCAAACAAGGTAAGTATAAAGTGCCTGGGGTGAGGGCTGGCTGAGCTTACACAGCTTGAAAGCTTAGGTCAGTTATCCACATGGCAAATTGGTAACATGTAAAACACCTACTTTTTCCTGGATAATGGAAACTAGTCTTCATCTAATGAAGCATCAGAAGCATCCCTGTAGTTCTTAGAAATAAAGGATCAGTTTCACCCCATGAGGTGAAGTTTGATTCTCAAAAATGAAATATTACATATGAGAGAAATTATTAGACTGGCATCAATAAAATGAACCACGTCCTTTGACATGTTTGAGATGGTAACCTGCTATGTATCCAAACAGGATCTTGGCATACTGTTACCATCAACATTCTATAAAACAGGATTTTGGCATGCTGTTACTATCAACATTCAATCAAACAGGATCTTGGCATGCTGTTACTATCAACATTCTATCAAACCGGATCTTGGCATGCTGTTTCTAGCAACATTCTATCAAACTGGATCTTGGCATGCTGTTACTATCAACATTCTATCAAACAGGATCTTAGCATGCTGTTACTATCAACATTCTATCAAACCGGATCTTGGCATGCTGTTACTATCAACATTCTATCAAACAGGATTTTGGCATGCTGTTACTATCAACATTCAATCAAACAGGATCTTGGCATGCTGTTACTATCAACATTCTATCAAACCGGATCTTGGCATGCTGTTTCTAGCAACATTCTATCAAACTGGATCTTGGCATGCTGTTACTATCAACATTCTATCAAACAGGATCTTAGCATGCTGTTACTATCAACATTCTATCAAACCGGATCTTGGCATGCTGTTACTATCAACATTCTATCAAACAGGATTTTGGCATGCTGTTACTATCAACATTCAATCAAACAGGATCTTGGCATGCTGTTACTATCAACATTCTATCAAACCGGATCTTGGCATGCTGTTTCTAGCAACATTCTATCAAACTGGATCTTGGCATGCTGTTACTATCAACATTCTATCAAACAGGATCTTAGCATGCTGTTACTATCAACATTCTATCAAACCGGATCTTGGCATGCTGTTACTATCAACATTCTATCAAACAGGATTTTGGCATGCTGTTACTATCAACATTCAATCAAACAGGATCTTGGCATGCTGTTACTATCAACATTCTATCAAACCGGATCTTGGCATGCTGTTTCTAGCAACATTCTATCAAACTGGATCTTGGCATGCTGTTACTATCAACATTCTATCAAACAGGATCTTAGCATGCTGTTACTATCAACATTCTATCAAACCGGATCTTGGCATGCTGTTACTATCAACATTCTATCAAACAGGATTTTGGCATGCTGTTACTATCAACATTCAATCAAACAGGATCTTGGCATGCTGTTACTATCAACATTCTATCAAACCGGATCTTGGCATGCTGTTTCTAGCAACATTCTATCAAACCGGATCTTGGCATGCTGTTACTATCAACATTCTATCAAACAGGATCTTAGTATGCTGTTACTATCAACATTCTATCAAACCGGATCTTGGCATGCTGTTACTATCAACATTCTATCAAACAGGATCTTGGCATGCTGTTACTATCAACATTCTATCAAACAGAATCTTGGCATTCTGTTACTATCAACATTCTATCAAACAGGATCTTGGCATGCTGTTACTATCAACATTCTATCAAACAGGATCTTGGCATGCTGTTACTATCAACATTCTATCAAAAAGGATCTTGGCATGCTGTTACTATCAACATTCTATCAAACAAGATCTTGGCATGCTGTTTCTATCAACATTGCCAATCTGGTGAGGACAATTAGTCAGCTGCCACAAGAGGCTCAATGGCAGTTAACTGATCTGAGACAAACACTCCCATCAATCATGGATTGATGTTGGTAGTATTATGCAAGGAAATCTGCAAGTCAGTACACAATACAGAACATGTGAAAGAGGAAAACCAAGTAATGTAAAGCTGCCATAACAGTAATTACCCAATTATCCCCTTGAAGTCACATTTGACTGGATGTATCTTCTTCTTTTTTTAATAATAAAACGAAAAGGGATTTTCGCTCTCTACTTTCATGGGATATGTGATTTCTGCCACTTAAACATGGAACATGGATAAGGGAGCTTCTTGAAATTAGGGAATGAGTTCTTTGATAGGAATGGCATACATGTACATGTATGCTGGTTATCCAAATGGGATACACCATGCTCTGACAGTTTGGTGTTATGATTAGGATGGAGAGGAGTTCCAATTCTCTCTCTGCTATTGTATGATATGACATATAAAGCCATCCTCGCAGTCTGAGAGTTCCAAAAAGTATGCCAGGGAGTTCCTAAGAGTTCCAAACTCGATCAGCACACCATGCCATTCTGGTTGGAATGCCTTTGCCAGTTCCTAGCATGCCCCAATTTCAAGAAGCTCCATAACTCTGTTTAAATAGACAACTATACAGTATTGATACAGGGAGTTTTGATATAATTTCTCAAATAAACAGCTGATGACCACCTCAGTTTATATCATTCAGTCCTTCTCATTGAGGAATGCCATGCCTAAAGCTGAGTCTGGAGCTGAGGTACTGGTTCATGTCCAGATTGATTATGCAGGCCTAATGCTTCAAGTCAATACGTAATGTTAGTGAGTGAATATGATTTAATGTCGTTTTCGATTTAAACATCATTCAACACCATTTCAACACCATTTCAGTCACATCACGACGTTTTGTTCATATTCCTTTACATACCCAAAAACCACACAGATAGGGTCCTATTCTTTTTAACACTCGGGACCCCCACATGTTCCCCAGTTAATCACCTAGCTGGCTCTGTTTTACGACAAGCTCTCTGCTAAGGCCTATTCTTACCATGGTCTGGAGTGTGATGCGCTGCTGTTAGTGTATTCTTAATAAGCAAAAGTATCGCATATTTTTACGCCCTTGAAAGGACTTTAATGAGCGAGGTTTAATGAGTAATGCTTAAAGTCAATATGTAATGTTAGTGAGTGAGTGGATATGATTTAATGTCGCTTTCAACACTATTTCAGTCATATCACGAAAACCACACAGGTAGAATCCTAATCCTTTTAACACCCGGGACCCCCACACGTGCCCCAGTTAGTCACCTCTTTACGGCAAGCTTTCTGAGGGGCTGAGGCCTATTCTTACCATGACCTGGAGTGTGATGTGCTGCTGTTAGTGTATTCTTAATAAGCAAAAATAGCGCATATTTTTACGCCCTTGAAGGGACAATCTTTAATGAGTGAGGTGTGGGTGGATGAAAAGACAGACCTAAACTCAGTCAAACCTTTCAAGTGGGTTTGACAAAAACATTTGGTATTAAAATTAAACTATTCTACATGTAAATCAAGCAGCAGAATCAAACAGAATGAATCGTATGTTACATTATCCCAAGAAAAAATAGTCCTGCTTTCAAACAAATCTGCCTGTTTATGCATCAAATTTATTTCATTTAATATTCAACAATTGATTAGTGTCACGCATTTATGAGGAACTGTTAAGACGATATAGGTTTTTTTCTATTTCTATTAACTAGAGCCACAATGATTTTCCTTGTTAAGAAATACAATGGATTTTCTGAACACATGGATTCATTCTTCTTGGTGGAGGTCTGTAGTATAGCAGATCTCTAATTACAAATCCAGTATGGACTGCTACATGTATGTACATGTAACATTATGCACGTATATTTTAGGCCTATTCATCATGTAAGAACAAGTGAGAAATGACTACATTGTAGTCAAAACCTGCGGCAGTGGCAATAATACAGTGAAAGACATATCAGCGGAGGTAGTGGTAATTGTAGAAAAAAAGCGCCATCTGCAAGTGTTTTCATGCCAAGGGAAGTAATTTTCAACTTCTAACCCACAATTGCAGGAATTGACTAATAGATTTGACACAATATATATATATTCGCTTTCCTCGTTCAAAATCCGACGATGTTGACTGGTCCGTGCCGTCTATACTGAATTGACAGACGAAGTCACAATAATCGCTTTGGCAATGTCTTGGTACAAGTATCGTGAATTCCAAGTTTCAAAACATTCCGTTCAGCCGTTGATTTTTGCAAATCAAAAAGGCTTTCAAATATTTGGAAATCCAAACAAATTTCAAGGATTTAGTCATAGCGCGAACATCTACGCTCTTCAGTCTCCCTTCTCGCTTACTTTGCCGAGCAAAATGGAAAATTTATATTTCCGTCAAAGTTAATTTTCAATGAACTTATTATCAGGTCTATCACTTTGATCTGTGAAACTATGGAATGGGGTTGAAGGCTTTATCGAACTGTTCAAGAGGCATAATGACATTTTTCACGATTCAAATTGAGGCCTGTGACAGTCTTGATATTCGATTAGAATAATAAATTAAGTTTCTGCATTTATGTGCGTTATCATCTGCAAACTAAATACGGTACCTTGACACTCTTTTCCATGCAGCAAGCCAATATCAATACATGGTTTGCTCCTTCTATACAAATGATTACCTATTTCATCCTTAGGAGATATCACCTCATCCGACATGTTTGGTCAAGCCTTTTCGAAGGTTGATAATTTTATTAATTTTTTTTAAGTCAAATTCTGCAAATAAGAAACATTTCTTGTCAGTATCTATGGATATCGCCCTATAATCAATTCGCGAATATGTTTGTCATTAAGTCATTCGGGAGGTGATTTAAGTGCGAAATTTCAGGGTTAGTTCACTAAACAAGGTCTGTGTGTATAAGAGAATCATGTCGAATTCTCGTTATTATCTTTTGGTACATCAAATTATTGCATTCGCGAAAATGACTTCCAAGTCAATATGAAAGGTATCAAAATAAATTTTAAAAACTCTCAAGGAAATCAAGGTCCTAGCTTTTGACAACGAGATCAAATAGATCGCTTTTATGGTCAGTATCTGCTAATATATGACGTAATTTCATTCGTAAAACTGATTGACAAAGTAACGTAAATTGTGAAGTGTAGAACCAGTAAGTTCTAGCAGAAATTGGCTCTGACTTGAGAGAATGATGTCAAATGCAACATGTTTCTGCCCGTTGTCTGCTGATACACATAAGTATTGATTTTACGGAAGTGATTAATGCAATTCTAAAGGGATTATGGGTGCGGAAGAGGACGAGAACATCAATACCAGCGAAGCAAGGCCCTTTGCGAGAATGAGGATAGAGGGACTGTGTTCCGAAAGAGGATCATTCGAAATAGCTATGTGCCAAATTTCATGCTTGTAACCGAAAGTACACAATATAACTATGATGTACTGTTCGCGCATAGGGTTGTCGGACTCATTAAGTACTACATAGTCATTTATGTATTATAAAAGTGTTTGCGCATAAAGTCAGTTTTGAGTATTATCAATGAGTCGGTATAGCTAAGACATTGACAACGAGGTCAAATAGATCGCTTTTATGGTCAGTATCTGCTAATATATGACGTAATTTCATTCGTAAAACTGATTTACAAAGTAACGTAAATTGTGAAGTGTAGAACCAGTAAGTTCTAGCAGAAATGGGCTCTGACTTGAGAGAATGATGTCAAATGCAACATGTTTCTGCCCGTTGTCTGCTGATACACATAAGTATTGATTTTACGGAAGTGATTAATGCAATTCTAAAGGGATTATGAGTGCGGAAGAGGACGAGAACATCAATACCAGCGAAGCAAGGCCCTGGCTTGCGAGAATGAGGATAGAGGGACTGGTTCCGAAAGAGGATCATTCGAAATAGCTATGTGCCAAATTTCATAACCGAAAGTACACAATATAACTATGATGTACTGTTCGCGCATAGGGTTGTCGGACTCATTAAATAGTACATAGTCATTTATGTATTATAAAACCGTTTGCGCATAAAGTCAGTTTTGAGTATTATCAATGAGTCGGTATAGCTAAGACATTAAGTGCAAGTCCAGGGATTGGAGGGTCATTGTTTCGATTCCCACAGAGGGTTAAGTTATTCTTCCTTTCAAAACATATTTCCATATATGCGAATTGCTTGGGGTAAAGTTAAACATCTTTATTCGGTGAAAGTTGCTGAGTTGTTCCGCTTACTTCTGAAACGTAATTGTTGCGTTTGTTTTTATGATGCATGATCTATAATTTGATACCAAGTATTATTCAATGTTAATTATAATGATAATGCGTTACTTGTTATGCTTCTTCGCCAATTGTGTTTTATCTAGATTGGGTAGATAAAATGATTACTAGAAGTAGTGAACTTATTTTTCTACTTTCTAAGACAGTCGCCTGGGACTGTATGCAAATTAGCTGAACCACCGGCAAGGTTGCGGCTCATCTTCTTTGGTATATAAGAAATCCAAGGATCTTAAATTGTGTATACATTTGCATACTGTTCAATGAAAATGGTAATATCTGAAGACAGTGACTGATGTGACGACCGACAGCTTTAAAGCGCCTGACTTAAGAGAATTGAAGTCTGAACGGAAATCAACGAAGCAATAATTCATTCCACCGAATATAGTTGCAAATGAATTCAAACGCGCTTGAATGCAGTGTTGTCATGTGAGATTGGAGGTTGAAAAGAAAAGTGTGGCAGAGATCACACTCTCTTAGCGCATGCGCATTTCAAAAAGTCACAAGAACAACAAGAACAACAAGAACAACAACAACGCGAGCCTCCCGTAGACCTGCGTGACGCAGGTAAAAACACAATAGGTGACTACATGTAGGGAACCCTGCTGAACCTGGAACAGCTACCTGGCAAGCTGTATTGCACACTGTATTCCCTGTTTAAAGATTCTTACATGACGAACTGCTCATATATTTTAGATTGTATTCGGGGTGATGAAAATTTACCCACTTTACATTTGTTTTATCGCTTCTAGATTTCAATAGTATATAAACTTCTCACATGTACTGATGTAGTCCTACATGTACATCTAGACTTGTGCCAAATCTGATTGGTTGTTGACAATAGGAATGACCCTTCCTTCACAATTCAGTCAATCTCAGGGGTGAAAAAAAACAGACACCATTAGGCCACTGTTCATTAATTGTTTGTTTCTCGTTACCTTGCTTGTAAAAATACACATGCTGAGTGCAATAATTATTAATTATGAACTTGCAAACCAATTGTATACAAATATGAAGAAAACGAGCAAGTTTTACTCATGAAAATGTAAATCAATCATGGATATTAATTATTTGCCCTCAAAATATAAATGAGGGCTGGTTACGGGAAACGAACCATTAATTATCAGCAGCCTTACTTTGTGTATGCTCTGGAACACATACATAGTCTGCTTTCAAGTTGTTTACAACATGTTTGGTTGATTGAGGCACTGTGTTAAAGTTTCTGTTAAAGTCGCGCTGAAGATACTGATCTTGCGCGAGACCCGAATTCAAAATTGAAAGCAACATGCGGCGAGACAGTGGTGGTTTCGAGGTCACCTACATCCTGCTATAGGGCATGTGCATGGGTTTCTCAAAACCCTCAGGAGATTTGAATCCTGCCTTGCCTGCACTCGCATCCACTTCTTGCCTTGACAATGGAACATTCCCTTGAACATCCACACTGCTAAATCATGAAATAAAACCTGCCTCGGACCTCAATTCCAACTGGATAATGGACCTGAATTCAGACAGTCTACAGGTTTTCACCGACTAGGATAATGGATTTGAATTTGTTAAATCAACACAGTGCTTTGGTACGGGAGGGAAGGTTTTGTTTCATTGTACATTGTGTAACACTCAAGGTTATTTCACTCATATGGTGACAGCCAGTTTAGTTGGTGGTGGAAGCTGGAGTACCCGGAGCGAACCACCGCCCATCGGCAAGTAACTGGCAAACTTTCAGACATGCACCAGCAGGGCTCAAACCTGTGCCTGTTGATCTCTATGTTTGCCAAAGATTGAGATATTCCTGAAGTTTGAGTACAAGCCACATCCTTGTACTGAAGCTCGGACATAAAATTAACAACAATAATTATCTGACCTGGAGATCAGAGTGAGCATGACCTTTGTCCTATTCACCTCAATTATGGTACATGATGTAACGTCATCTGCCCCTAATGTCAGATGAAAATCCAGAGTTTGAAAAACTGAAAGGCGCTTAATATTCTAGGAGAAAGTCATTACAAGAGTGCAAAATAATGTGGACAGCAGCAGGCCTGTGCTGTTATGGCGAACGGTCGAACGCGTTCGCCTGTCGGTCGCCCAAACAAAATTTTAGGTTACCTAAAGTAATGCATATCGTTCACCTTGCGCGAAAATGTAGTTATAAAGGTTAAAATCTTTAATATGTTAAAAAAAAACACGATTGGGTCTTCAATTCAAATGAATTCCAGTGTCCTGATTAAAGAGATAACATTTTCGGTGTCGCAACCGCATGTAACAAGACCACAACAACAACAAGACGAGTACATTTTCAACTTCCGCAAGGGACATAACTATGACTACATAATCCAATCGAAGGACGGCTTTTGACTGAATTGACTAATAGAATCTGCGCTTGTGCGGTGTGAGCAACTCGTACCTCTCAAACGAACACCATTTTTAGAATCACTAAAGATGAAAGAATTAAAGAGATTTTGAAGGCGCAAAAGACCCATGATGTTATAAAATGAAAGTACTCAAAGTACTGATGTCTGGATCGCCAATAATGGATTTAAAGTTTCAAAACGTTTCAGCTGGCATGTTTCAGCCGATAGCAGATGTATGGATAAATGTGGAGATTTTCTCCAATTTGTGGACGAGTCTGTTTGGGAGATCACAACTGGAACACATGCAGTTTAGTCTTCAAGGAAGTGAATTTGTGAAGGCGGCTCATTTAGAAATATGCTTGGTCTTCATGGTAGCAAGAAACTATCTACAGTAATATGCTTAAAAGTGGATCGTCTGCGTCGATGTCTTCTACCAGTTTTTGCGAGCAGATTTTCATAATTCATGCAATTTTATTGTGACAAAGCGACAAATACGCGAGGAGATTGGATAGTTTTATTAACTAGTTTTATTAATAGTTCTGTGTAGCACAGATATTTGCAAGAGCTGCATGAGTTTGCGTTAAGTCCCCATTACTTATATATGCCTGCATGGTGTTTATAGTAAATTTGTTTGTTGACAACGATAACGTTGGAGAGACAATTTTTGTGAAAATTCCTGTTGTTGTTGCTGTACGATCATTGCGTATATAATTTAGTTTGAAAAAGTTTGAAAAACACCACCAACAACAAAACTTTTCGAAAGCGGTACCTGCAAATTCTGTTGTTTCCGCTTTCGGAAAGTTTTGTTGTTGTTCAAACTTTTGAAACTAAATTATATTCGGTGAGCAGAGTCCCCCGGAATACATAAATTTGCACTGGACAGGATCCGGTCAAGTTCACAAGACGAGAAAAATGTAAATACTATTGTTGTTGCTTCGACACATATCTCCTCTGAAAATATATTTCCATGCAGTATGCGTACACATTAAAATAGTAACGAACGCCGACTTCACGGGAAAGAACGTACGAGTGTTGAAAACTGGGGTCTTCATAATCCCAGAACCTGAACCTGTCAAGTGCGACACTCAGATCAAGGAACAAGATTTGCAACGTATGATCGTACAGCAACATTAACAGGGATTTTCGCACAAATTGTCTCTCCAACGCTATCGTTGTCAACAAACAAATTGCGAACTATAAACACCAGGCATATATATTATAAGTAATCTGACTTACCGCAAACTCAGACAGATGCAAACCCGCACTCAGACGGCAAACACCACGAGGTGGACAGCTTACCATATTACCAGGTCATCAATTTACATTTACAACAGTCTACGGTGACAGCACAGCGCTGACATGAGTTATCGCCTGGTGGGCGCTGAGAACCGGGTTTGAGCCGATCGCCCGGAACCAAAGAACAAAAAAATAGTCCACGGATTCAAGCAATCCCTGGGCGAAGAAATGAATATGAAATGCACTCAAAATTCAGATTTCGTTTTATTTCTAGTTAACATGAAACGATTACGACTGTTTTTTCTTCATCTTCTGGTTAATACCCTGATATAAGACTCAAACACAGTGAAAATCACTGGCGGAGTGATACAGGTCAACCCAGGGTCACAGCATTATAGTGCACGTACACATTTGCATATATTTCGTGAGTGGCAGCATAGTCTGGTCGCACCGCTACGCGGTGGCGATCCAGACAACAACAAAAATAGTCCACGGATTTAAGCAATCCCTGGGCGAAGAAATGAATATGAAATACACTCAAATTCAGATTTCGTTTTATTTCTAGTTCACATGAAACGATTACGACTGTTTTTTCTTCATTTTCTGGTTAATACCCTGATATAAGACTCAACACAGTGAAAATCACTGGCGGAGTGATACAGGTTAACCCAGGGTCATCCCATTATAGTGCACGTACACATTTGCATAAATTTCGTGAGTGGCAGCATAGTCTGGTCGACACCGCTACGCGGTGACGATCCAGACAAAAAAGTACTTCAGAAGATGTGCGTCAACCACGCATTAACCGATTGTTGGTGGATAATGTATACTAGGTATTCGCGCACGTTGTCGTTGTTATGCAACAAAAAGTTAATAATTCCAAAAAAACTTTTGATAATTCGTGACATTTTTAATCTAAATCTATCAAGAATTCAAGCAGGTTTCTCATTTTTTCAAGAAGTTATCGGTATGTAATCTCTCGTCATTTCAGCATTTTCCAATGATTAAATACAGATATAATAGATGGAAATTTATATTCTGGTGGAATTCAGTAAACTCGGTAGGCTATTTGACCCCAGTTCACCTCTTAATACAAATCTTAATATACAGTTCTTATACATGGGATTGGGAATAAAGATAAAGTAGTACGTATTAAGACATATGATTTTTATGATGAAATACGTTTTTTAATTAGATTCTGTCAATCAAACAGGTTACCATAGGTGAACATAGGTTACCCTAACTTTCCCGTTAGGGGACCTATTTCAGGTTACCATAGGAGATTTTAGGTAACCCCTAATAGGTTTCCATAAAAAATATTACAGCACAGGCCTGCAGCAGTCACCATGGCAACATGTTCTGAATCTGTATGAAAGCTTTTCAATTCATCTCCTTTAAACTGAGACTACATGTACATGTAATTCTGTAAAAATGTCATCCAGCCCATCAGCATTATGATATTTTAAAAAATAATGACCAGACATCTCAAACTTTATAAATAGATGCTGTTCAAGATGCTTGTTAATGCAAGACTGTTAACCAGGTACAGATACACATGTAGTGGTAAAACTGGTTTGATGTTGTCAGGATCTCTGGTCAATTTTTTAATTACCAAAGGATGGATAGACTTTAGGCCATTGTCACTTGATTGGTTGTTTAGCATGACCAGCCCTCGGTTATATTTTGAGGTCAAATAATTAAAATAGATGAGGATTTACATTTTCATGAGTAAAACTTACTCATTTTCTTCATATTCATATACAATTGGTTTGCAATTTAATAATTATTACTAAATAATTACAGCATCTACAGGGATTCCGCCAGAAAAAAAAATCTGGGTCCGCAAATACGAGGGAGTGAAGCGACTAACTCTGAGGGAGCGTAGCGAGCGAAGGGGGAGAGTCCGAGAGGGGGGTTTCCCCCCTCGCGGCGGCAAAAGATTTTTGATAATTGCCGTTTAAATTGATGGCCTGAGAGAGCATCTAGAGATGGATTTTATAATAAAGATTAACAGCAGGAACGTCTGTTTAGAGTCTATTTACACTCTTTGCTACGTATGTATTACCGCGATAATTTGAACTTGAAAGCAGAAATCTTCCGGGACGATCACTAACCGAGTCGATACGCGGACGTGGTGGAGTTAATACTGGTGTGATTGTGTAACTTCTCTCACAATGTCAATCAATTCCAATGAACTCTAAATGATTCCCCATGTGATTTCTCTGTGATTGTTTGCTCCAAATGGGGCGCATTAATTTGCAATAAATATTCTGATTCTGATTCTGATTCCACATGAACAGATTTTGATAGTGAGAGCTGAAAAACATCACGGCAAACAAAATTATGCCCTCAGATGATCTAATAATATACCCGAATGGTGACAGTTGTTAACTTGACCTTCCAGAGCTTCTACTTTCATTTCCGTGGCCTGCGCTGGAAGACCAGAAATCTGGCTGGATGGACAGACTGTAGTCGCAGAATGTTAGCTGAAAATGGAGTGCTATCATACCTCGGGAAGCGGGAAATCTTCCACGTGCTTCAGAGAACTGTCAGGTCATTGTCCTAATTCCGGCAATTGCCGTCTTTTCAAATGTGAATTTCCACATGTGTTTTCATTGATATTCACGAAGGGAAGACTTGGAGGGATATAAAGTAACATTTTAAACCTTTAGCTACATGTACCATTTTACTTCATAATAAGCAGAGCAAAAGGGGGATTTTTATTTCATTCAGTGGGGGGAATGGGTCCGTCACCCTAGCGCCAGTAGCGGAATCCCTGATCTAGCATGTGTATTTATGAAATCAAGGTCATGCTAAACAACCAATTAAGTGACAATGGCCTTACAATAAACACCCTCATGGGCATTATGCCGGAGACTGGTAAAAGAATCTTCTCAATTCAACATGTTCATTGAGCATGAGTTAATAACATGCACTGAGAATGAGATGACTGGTTGTTTTTCATTCTTTCAAAATTTTTAATTTTTGCAAGCCTTAATCCACATTACATGTCAAACATAAGAAATAAAGTAAATTATACATAAATGAGTACATACAGATCTATGGCAAACCTGTACAGTGCCGGTAACCAGAATGTCACTGTGGCAGATCTACATGATATGTATCGTATCGCAACATTGCTAACATTCGCAACAACAAAGATGACATACAAATTATATCATGCAATGATGAAATACAATATTACTTTCACATCTTCCTACTATCAATGTGCATCTTTTCATACTAGACTAGAGCCTACAATAAACAATCAATTGTTTAATCAAAATTCATATTAAAATACCTAAGACAATGTTCCTAAAACACAAAAGTAGTACATTTGAATTTAAAATATTCTGAATAGTTAGATCAGGTGGTTCCACTGAGACTTTTGTCGGATCTCATGCCACAGTTAAAAATTGACATATACATACATGTGCAATAACAAATTATTCCATGTGATTGGAGAAAATCAGATCTTGTTGTTAGCTGTTCATAAACTATTCTGTTTGTATTAGAGTACAGGTATATCCACCTGAAACAATAGGGACACACTTATCTCGCAATGCTCCAGGGAACCCCGGCCTGTCTTTGTCAGAGTGGCAACTACATCATGAGGAGGAGCCTCAGGCAATGTGAGCATAAAAAAAAGAAAGTATTACCAAGAAAAGCAACAATATTAAATGATTAAGTTTTCTTGGAAATTTAATAAACAAGTCTTACATGTATACAGTAGATGTGGGTGATATTTTTAGAGCGGAGCCAGATGCTCAATAGCCTCTAGAGTAATGGACATGATCGGTGTTGTTCATAACAAAATTGCTTCAATCGTGTTGTTTTCAAATGCTATGCCACCTCTTTGCCTTATAAAACAATGAATAAACAATAAAATGAAACATGAAAAAGTGTTTAATTGGGCTTTCTACCCACCTGTCATGCCTGTGGGTTAAAATTTACAAAACTTTACTCGGTGCAATTTTGGCCTTCAAGATCTTCTTTGTGAGTGACTGAGACACCTCTCCTACATGTAGCTGAAAATTCACACTTGTATCACTGGGAGAAGGTGAGTCAAAACATCCATTAATAGCCTCTAATTTCAATACTTGATTTATCCAGTATATAAGTACACGTACATGTAAAATCCATTATTTCCAGAAAACTATTCATCATGGGAGTTTGACAGGACCTGGAGCAGTTTAGTGAGGTTTTGGCCCCCAAGAGGTGTGGTTTTGGCTCCCAAGAGTTGTGGTTTTGCATGCCAAAAAAAAAATATATAATGTGCAATCTTGTCTTGTGAGTTGTTGGTTTTCAGGCCCTGATTAATAGGGTTTTTGAATAACAAAAGCATCTATGGATTTGTACACACTGAGTGAAAAATGCACTCTTTTCTCTCTGTAAACATATGAAGCCTACGTAAATACATATGTAACATGATGTAGCACAGGTCTAAAAGGTGCATTTGCCTATCTGTCTTAAACTTGTTATATTTTGCATCATACATTTGTACAAATGGCTGATGCAAAATAAGGATTTTGAACACTGCATGGGTATCAGCCTTCACCTAGGTACTACATGTAGCATGTACCAAATCAGTTGCAACCATTCTGATATAGGCTTACTGCCCCGGCAAGCACCATGTATTCAAGAGTTGAGGGAAAAGGAAAATAACTTAAGAGTTTGAACAATTAGGGCACATCCACAAGGTATTAAGCATGAAGCAAGTATATTTCAAAGTACATGTAGTTGTTCAAGAAGACTTCAAGTACATGTGTACATGTACTAACCACATCAAGAATGTTATGGGCTATTTTCATGAAAATGTACAAATAACAGTAAAAGACAATTTTTTTTTTTTACATTTTGTTCATTTTACATTTTACAACCAGAGATTTGCTGAAAATGCCAGATGATTAAAAACATTTTACAGTTTTTCTCTATTGTAAAATGTCTATTTTGGCAAAGATAACTGCTTTAAAAGACTAAATTTTCAAATTTGAAAATGAATTTGTCTTTACCGTTATCATTGCAAATGCAGTTTGAAGGTTAATAATTTTTAAACACAGTATTTAATAAAAAGAATCTTTCTGTTGGATAATATTATGTAAAATATATAAGAATATAAAGTCCTGTTCATTCACATATCTTGAAATGTGAAAAATATTACAAAAAGATTGAATTTATTCAACTTCCTTTACCTTTATCAGGAAAGTTTTTTAGAGAAATTTAGCATACATATAGAGGGCACCACTGTCATTGTTAAAACTACCAGGGTGTGGGCAACCATTTTCCCAGGGATGTCATTAGAAGGCGATAGGCGTCCCTTTTTCACCTCGTAGCATCGTACAGCAGAAGTGACTGATCTGTACTCCAGGATCCGGCATATAGCGATGGGCCACATGCCAGGAGGTAAGTCTGAGGTAAATCTATGGTTTAGATTTCCATCAAGGCTACCGATTATAGAATGAGTATTTCTAAACGCCTTGAATGAACCGCAGTGACTGGTTATAGTGTATGTATTGAGAATCATCAAGAGATCAGAGGCTCGTTGGCTTGAATCATTTAGGCGATTTGATCATCTCACTATATTGGTGCAAATATATTTCTTTGAAGTATCGTTCATGCCCCTCGTGATATCGGTAAGCATTTAGGCGGTACGCTGGCGATATATTACTTATATTCAGCTAAATTGAACCACTTTATTCAGCGAAATGTGTCATTTAACTTTCGTGATCTGTACGGCCTATAGCAAACATCTGTACGGCCTACAGCTTCGAATAATGTTGTAATCTGTACGGCATATTGCATATCGCCAGCTGAATGGAATTTTGATGTTGAATGTGAGTTTGCGGTGTCAGATGAGCAGATTTATGCGGATTATACGTAAAATACGTATATTTATGATAAGGTTAAATAAAGAGCATTCAGAATGCACTGGGTAAATCAGATTGATCACAAAGTTGCACAATCTTCATTCATCAGTAGGCCTAAGTCATCAGTTCTATAATTTGACGGCATGCTAGGCTTATGTTCTATTGGGTCTGTATGACAAATAGCGCAAAGTAGGCAACTGCTTAGAGAACTCATTAAGCAGATGATAATAATGCCTTTCTGCAGATGCATGAATTGTACGGAAAAAACATAATTTCGTCTGTTTGAAGGCATTACAACATGAGCGGTGTACGCTATATAGAAAACAACTGTACGATAAATAGCCATGCCAATTCGATAACTGTACGGTAAATATACCAGTGTTTGACATCTGAAATATCACCTATATTGCACAGTAATTACTGTATGGTTAATTTTGTTTGCTGCTTCAGGAATTACGGTAAGTTCCTTAAGTATTCGCGACACTAAGTAAATTCGAAAACGGGCATTTTTTGCCAAGTCACGTGACACTGTTCCGTAAGTAATCGAAAACGGCCCATTCGCGAAAAACTGCGGTCCTAACTATTCGAAAATCCCCCATTTATCGTGGTCTCGAGATTGATACTATTGTGGGCTTATGCAGTTGTGCGATGGAAAAACTTCCAGATCACGGAGTTTCCTTAGAAGTAGTATTTGATAAACCTTGCAAACTTTTTGAACATTTTGAACATAACCAATTGTAACAACTAAGTTGATTTTCATTATGTCTCAAACGAAATGTATCCAATATTTGAACCGCGATTTCTCATGGTCATCAAATTGAGAATATTGCCAGTTTACGGGGACGTGCTATATTAAAAATTTCCGATGAGAGCATACCTTCGATATTATATTGAAAATATCAAAATGAAGAACTGGAAGTTACGGTTCATTCGGCCTTAACAAAATATAGTGCTGAAGTTTGACCATGCAGACATTTGAACTACGGATTTTCTAAGTCGCGGGGTAAAGATCATTTTCGGTTACATGGTCGCAAGATGTAAACCTGGTCTGTTAACAAATCTTTTCGTGTACACAAATTTCTTTTTATTGATCACAGAAAGTTTATTCGAACATCAACTGTTCTACGTCAGTCGTCCTGTTCAATGACTACTCAACAACGCTGTCGGTGTTGTTGTTCATTCATAGTGATTTTTGCCGTCCCAAAAGATATCCAAATATACTGCCATCTTTTGATTTACCATCAACCCCATTGTTGGGGGAAATATACGATAGGATCTTCTAATTGAACTATTATCCCAGAGGTTTCACGATCTAAATGAAATACAACCGCACACGATCGGGATATAGTTGCATTAATTTTAGCGACTGTATGCCATGTGCACCTCACCCAAAAACCAGAAACGACTTCGGATTTATTTTTCTGTTTGACACGAATGTTGAGATTCCCAGCTATGATACTGAAAACATTTTTGTACTATTCAGACAAAAATAATTTAGAAACGTATCATTTCCAACATATGCGGCGATGTCTCTGCGATACTTGTGCTATTTCTGTGACAGTTCCACAGACATGTTTGTAGCGCAAGTACAATATAATATTGCAAACCATAGTACAAAAGAATTGAAGGTGTCGGTGATCCTGGCTGTCTGGATCATCGAAAACCGGAAATAAATTTTGCTGTTCCAGATCGCTGAATGTTATCCAGTAGATCCGAAAAGCCGGAAGTATCAGGCCCAGGGTTCTTGGGTAGACATACTCAGGTGACCTGTAAACTCGAAATTGGCAAAACATGTCTTACATCAAGTACACAATTAAATCATATCAAACCCTACTTCGTAGGTCCTGTGAGGTTAGTCACACTGCCATGTTTTCAAAAGAAAGTGCAATAAAACCTAGTGATCCAAAATGTACCCACCTGGTCGAGTATATCCTTCAAGGGACCGTACTGAGCTAAGAAATTGATATTAAAATAGATAAAATACACAAAAATTGCCATATATATCAGAGACTACGGAAGGATCACGAGTTGTAGTTCAGAGTAAATATCAAGGGAGAAAAGTCACGATATTGGTTGTTTCTGGAATCAGTCTAACAAAATCAGACCCAACATATCACTTTTGTTGGATGTTGTTAGGATTTAAACAAATCCTATACAGGTCAATCTCCGGCGACCTCAAATATTGTCCATGTTTTCCAGCTTTATGTTCAATGAAAATCCTCTTTGATTGAAACCCCGCCCACAAACGTCGCATCCATGATCATTTGGGTACATTTGGCTTTCATTTATTTTCATTGTGCTTTCATTTGGGTTCACTTGGGTAATTCGTTGGACTCCTTGTACCGATTCTCAAATAGCAATATGCCGTACAGATACGAAACAATAGGCCGTACAGAAATATGTTTTAGCTTAGCTATAGGCCGTACAGAAGCGGTAAAAATAAGTAATAAATATGAAAAACTGACAGTCCTATTCATCTAAAATCAAACGGTTTTTATAGAGGTTGTTACCTCCTTTGCATCAGACAAAACGTCTAACATGAAGGTAAGTCAGAAGCTATATAAAATGACATGAACCAACTCACCCAGAAAAATCAAAGTGATCAGGATACACGACCGGCTTTGCGAATCGAATTGCTTTACTATATAGTACTTTTTTTATCGTATATGTTAAGCTCGTGTTTTCATGAATATAATTTGCAGAATTAAAACGCTTAAGATATCTCAATGATATACATACTTTGTCGTGAAATCTCCCGAAACGAAGGTCTGTCAACGGTAGAAAATGGCTATAGGCCGGATCCTGGAGTACAGATCAGTCACTTCCGCTGTACGATGCTACGGGGTGTTTTTGGCCCCCTACAATGATCAAATTGGCCCAAAACAGCCCCCTACTTTCTACATAATTTCCATACTTGAAACACATGTCATTTCTTGTGGCCACCTACTTTCATGCCTTCCACCTGCTTCTTAAAAACTTAATGACAATCCTGTTTTCCCTCCAGCCTTGTGGCAACCGAGCACATGTTTTCTACAAATTTGAAAATAAAGTCTATGTCGCACTTATTGTCTGTCTTTACCATTAGTGAGGTATGTCAGTTAAGTTATTTGTGATTGTTGCCAAACAAAGCACAAGAAATAAGTGTATATCAAGAAAAATTCACCATGAAAGACACACTAATTCAGTTCGGCCTGCCTCATGCAGACATAATCTGTCTTTACAGTTATTCAAACTTCAATATTTGTCTTTACCGTTATAAAATGCCATAATGGTAAAGACATGAATATAATGGTAAGGACTAAAAAATTTCTTTGCCAGCTAACACAGTTATTGAGAAAATTGAAGTGACATTCTGATTATAAATTTTCTTGGAACTTGAAAAACAGCAAAAGAATGTTCAGTAAAACGCAGCTTGACTTGCATTAAGAAAATAAAACTAACTGGTTAGTTAAAAGAAAATTATGGCCTTGAATTCAATGTCTTCACCGGGTGAGTGAGCGAATGGAATTTAATGTCACTTTCAACGATATTTCAGCTATATCGCGATGAACTAACTAAGCACCACCCAGCCAAGTGAGTTGCATTCCTGCTACTTTAGAGAAGAAATATTTGAAGCAGCATGGAACCAGATACCCTCCATCCATCCTATAAAACACTGAGGACAGCAAAAAAGACAGACGCTAGTTACATGGTGCAAAAGACAAGTGATATTACAGTGCTAAACATCACATTATCAAGTTCCTGTTGCTTCTCAGCAAAAAGCATTGAAGCAACTGGAACTCGTGCCCACCTAACCACCCATTACCCGTTCTGTTATGTCTTGAACATCACCTGATAATAACATGGGCTAGAATGGGTAAAAACTTTTCTAGCCATTTTGGGGGGTTACTTGCAGTGACGCTAGCTTGGTTGACAGGAAAGCAGTCTCTGTGGCCTACAAGGTCTTGAATAATTCCATTTTGGTAGCCAAACTGCAGGCCTCTCATTTTCAGGCGAGTGATTGTATCCTTTAACCTTAATCACTCTCCTCAAAATGAGAGGCCCGCAAACTGCACAAATTAAATTTTAGATTTGTCTTTACCGTTATTATTTAGTTTTCATGAAAATGGCCAATATATTTGGCGAACATAGGCACATGTAGAGTGCAATAAATGTGACATGAAAGAATGTACAACTATGCACACCTGCAAGATATTAAGCATGTTTCATTTTACTTTCCAAGATGTTCATCAAATCGTAACATTGGGATACAGACTGCTGGACAAAAAATGGACCTGATAAAGGTCTTTGTGGAAAATCATTAAAATGTCCAAACAAAAAAACAATAGTGCACATCTGCAAGGTACATAGCATCTTCCATGTAAGTTTTGAAGATGTCCATCAAACCGTAACGGATTTGAGACAGGTGAAAAATGAATGACCGAATAGGATAAAGGGTCGTAAGTCTGTGCAAAATCATCAAAGCGGTTAAAAAAAAAAAAAAAAAAGACAGGGCACATCGGTAAGGTAAGCATGTTCCATGTAAGCACACTTTCAGCTAGCCGCGAGTCTCTCTGTCTGAGACTCCCTACTTATTACCCTTCAAAAATGAGCAATACGAATTATATCTCTCGTACACCCTCTTGAACATACCGCTCCATTATTTGCCAGACTGAAAATATTGCGATTTGCCTCCGTCATGTCTGTTAGTTTTGAATCAGTATCTTATTTTGCAACTGTCTCATAAATTTATCCATCATAGATCACTTCTACCATCAATGTTTAATAGTTACTTGACAAGATTAAGTGACATACGTACACCAGTATCCCACAAGAGGTTCTGCTACGAAATTATATCGCTATCTATTTCGGTCTTGTCTTTCTCTACACACAGCTAAAACTAAGGCTCCTATAGCTAGGGAATGGAATAAATTGCCCTCCCATCTACAAATTTGCATATCAATTTCTCACTTTAAGTACCTTCTTAAAGCCTTTCTACTAGCATCATAACTATTGCACATATTAGCCACATCTAATATAATAATGAGTAAATACATAATCCATTATCATATTAATCCTTTATTCACTTTCTACCACTATGCTTTGTTTATAAGACTTTGTAATTCGTTGCCTCACACAAACATCTCAGAGATTGAATCAATGCATCTTTTCTGTTTATTCTTTGGGATAGAACAAGCCCTTCAGGGTTTTCTCCCGCCACCCTAATATTTACGAAACTCATACTATGTGATATATTGTAACTTCTGCTTTTTTCTTTATACCGTATGTTGTATTTTGGATGGTGAATAAATGATATGAAAAAACTCCAGCATGACACTAATGATTTACAGATGAATAAAGCACAATAAAATATTTTTTATAAGAACTTAGTAAATAACAATGATGTCACATCATTAAATTCACTCATTGTAGGCATACAGTATTGACTCATTTACATGTACATTCTACGGGTATGATACACAGGAAATTGTTTTAATGCCTTGTCTAAAAAAATTGATAAAACAAATGAATACTTTTCAAAGGATACAATGTTGTTATTGTTGTGGTACACACTTGTATTTGTACTCCTCATCAATCTGACCAGTACAGGTGTACATAGAGGAATACGAAACACTCCAAACAAAACTCCGCTTGCCATTTAATCCGAGACCTATCATAGCGTACTCAAAAAATCGGAGCTTACGCGATTTATTGGTAAGGAGTAAACTTCATCCCATATCGTAATCATTATCACGTGGAATTCTACATGGCAAAAGCTAATATATAGCGGCCATATTTGAACTCTATACAAAACTTAGCTCTAGGAACATTTTTAAGACAAGAGATTTATAAATCCCTGTGCCCGTGCCTTCCACTTTTGAAAAATGTATCTGTACCCTTCAATTTGTTTAATTTTTCTTATATCTGTATATTCATAAATCTCTCTGAATTCAATCACCAACACCCAGGTGTCATAATAAAGCCTGCCGCCTACCGGAGACAACTGTTTTATTATTATTATTATCTGTAAACTGTTTTATTACACCATCCATAACCTGTATATATGTATTTACCTTAGTACTGTAATTATTATGTTTGTCAGATTTATTTCCATGATCCAAAACTGTATATTCTGCTATATACATGTATATATATGTTTAACTGTTGATGAGGGCCAAACGGAAGAACAGATTCTTGTTGAAACTGATTGTGTATAATTACCCTCTTGAAATAAAGATATTATTATTATTATGAAGGGAACGTAAACTCTGGTGAACGTGCATGGCCAGTTAAAGCTTTTTCCTCATAGAATCCAAATCATGTATCAGATATTTTTTTACATTTTTTTTAAAGCAGTAGTATCGTTTTAATTTCACTACACTGGAACAACATAGAGGCCGCCATGTTTGAAGAATCATGGTGTCAGCATACACTAGTTCTTCTGCCTCTGGAGGTAAAAACATGTCAATTCGCAGTGCAGTATTCGAGACCATATTCGGAATTCCGAATCACAATATTTCTTATGTTTTCGTCTTTCTCATTCAATAGGAAAAAAATGTTTGCCACAATTTTTTTAAATTTATAGGGACTCGTGGTGTTTTACCACAGAGTTTACGTTCCCTTTAAAATTGGTGCGGGCAAGTGACTTTGCAATTTTACCTTTCTGGGGACAATTCGCTCTGTCTGTAACATATAAGATATCACAAGGGGCAAGTTGAAACTGCCATGGGCAACTTACTTTCTGTCACTGAATTACTCTTTTGGCAACTACATTTTCTGAATTATTTCGACCCCTGACACCCCCAGTTGGGGAGAATAATTTAATCAGAGGTTCTGTTAAATTTGATCAACCTTTAAAATGATTGAAATAAGGAAATAATGGAGTATATGTACAGTGTGTATATGCATGATGACAAACAATTATATTATAACGTCGTTACATTATGACGTTGCCTTTATGACATTCAGAAAAAACGACATGGGCATGCATCATTTACCTCTTGGTTACAGGTACACGTAGCCACCTGGTGTCAGTTTGAGCTGGCGAACCCCATTAGAGGGATTATCATTTTCTGAAAATTCATGTACATGACAGTAACAGAATGTACATGACAGTAACAGAATGTACATGACAGTAACAGAATGTACAAGTCCAGTGATAAGCAATTCTGTGACGGATCTTTGAGACCAATCCTAACAAGAGCCCAAGGGGCTTCAATATACGCCCGTATATCTAGAATTACATTGGTTCAAATTTCAAGGTTGTTTAATAGCCTTGATTCCAATTGATCTAGCAATCCAGAGAAAGGTCTACAATTTTATGCTTATGAGAATGTACATGTAACATATATCACATCTTATATTGAATGATAAACTAAAATGAGCTTAACTCTTGTTAACTAGTTGATTTTGAAGCAAGAGCTTAGAGCTCACATATCCCACACTGAAATCGACAATAGTCAAACACAAGAGTAGTTTTCCTGCAAATGGATTCCTTTCAGACGAGAGAATTTTTCATGAAGGAAGAAGAAAGTGATGAAGTAAACCTTTGTTCTTGAGTTAATAAACAGGTGTGAAGTTCATAAAGGACTCCTCTCCCCGTTAAATTAGTAAATGTATGGTTTTTATTTCACAACAGTTTAACTAAATGAAGCGTTTCAAACATGGGAGACAACTCCACAGGACAATACCATATAAATGCAGGGGAAAGAACTTCGAATATTCCAACAATATTCCAACACATTTAGTCAGCTAAGCTCGATTCAGTTTTGGGGGACTGCGACCTAGACCTTTGAGAAATTGATCTCGTATGTATGGCTCCACTTTGCCATGCGAGTAAGGTATACTCAAAGCTTGGTACCAATCCATGCCTTGAAACTAGAGCTATTGCATGGACAACAAAGGTTAATGGATGAATGGACAGGACGCAACATCGCATTACACGACCTCGTCTTCGACAGGCATATGAAAATGTGACTTTTAATGATTTCTTGATGACCTTGACCTTTGACCTTGACCTCAATTTTGGTACACAACACATCGTCTTCCCTCAATCTATCAATGCACACAAAAAATCATGATTTTTAATGATTTCCTGATTTTGGGGTCACAGTGACCTTGACCTTTTACCTTGGCCTAAATTTTAGTACATGACAAACCGTCTCCCCTCAATTTCTCAATGAACACAAAAAGTCAAGCTTATGTTTATGTATACATGATTGTCTTTTTGAATTTGGTGCTAATACTGTTATATGGAATATGAAATAGGTCTGGATTATGGACGCGGATATTCTCTAATGGACGATGGCTGGATTATGAATGATGGACTAGACGCTTGTAATTTTAACAATTTCATGATTTTGGGGTCACAGTGACCTTGACCTTGACCTACATTTTGGTATGTGTAGGTGAACTAATGTATCTACTAACACAAAAAATGTTATTTTTAATAATTTCCTAATTTTGGGGTCGGTGACCTTTGACCTTGACCTAATTTTGGTATGCATCACTTCATTTCTCCCTATTGAATCCACTCACAAAAAATTAGAAATTTTAAACGATTTCCTGATTTTTCTATCACACTGACCTTTGACCTCTGACCTTGACCTACATTTAATATGCAACACATCGTTCCCCCCCTAGGGCATCCACTCACCAAAAATTAGAACTGTAGATAGAAAACTGTCAACGATCAATGATTTCCTGATTTTTGGCAACAGTGACCTTTGACCTCTGACCTCGACCTCAATTTTGGTATGCGACACATCGTCTCCACCTGGCGTATCCACTCACAAAAAATTGCAACTGTGGATAGAAAACGTTCACAGATATAGACCGGACACGAACACTTCAGTGATTTCCTGTTTTTTAGGCCAGTGACCTTTGACCTGTGACCTCGACCTTCATTTTGGTACGCGACACATCGTCTCCCCGTAGGGTATCCACTCACCAAAAATTGGAGCTGTGGATAGGAAACTGTCCCAGATATAGACCGGACACGAGAACCGGACAGATGGACAGACGGACGGAAACCGCCATCACATAATACGACCGCCTTTTGGGCGGGCGTATAAAAATTGTGTCTGTCATGTACAGATAATTGGTGCATGTATGCGTGAATGGTACGTAACAATTACAGAATCTGAACAAGAAACAACACAGACAAATTGTATGATTGACAGCTCATACAGTAATACCACACAACTGTCACCGTACGCTGGTACCAGGCACAGTTTGTATTTCTGACCTTCATGTCAAGGAAAACTCATCTCATACCTCTGTTTTGCCCTTTTCGTGATATATACATGCATAAAATTTTCTGCTTGATTTACCACAGCAGTGAAAGGAAAGCATTGGATGATATACTGAGTCACTGACTCTAATTCTATGTATACAGATAGACTGATTATACATTTTTTTCCTTTGTGCAGCTGTTTAATTCATTCCAATCATTTACATGTAATTCATTTAATTTTATTCCATCTTCTATAGCTGGATATATTTATTATTTACGGTGTGCTGTTGGTATTATGACAATTCCAACATGTACTCTGTATAGACAATGTCTGTGAGGTCAATTTCAATTCATGAGCTTTACTTATATGGATCATTATATATGACATCTAAAGCCTTAATTAATCAAAAACAACCAAGCCAGGCCCTCTGACACTTGTCAATACCATGTACCGTACCGTAAATGGAGGTCTTTTTTTTTCATGAGAAAAGTACTCACAATTTTGATATTGACCTTTTCTATATCACCCTCACATGGAGTGAACAGTCTTGTCTGCAAATTTCTGCATATTCAGAATTTTTTAATTTTTTTTGTACATGAAAAGCACACTATGAAGCACACCAAAGCAGAGTTCTCTCACAGAGTTTCAGTTCAAAATAAAGAAGCTTGAAAAATAGCCATAATACTTTAGCCAAATCATTGTAGGCCGACATGTATATTGGCAAAACAGCACAAGTCGGTTAAATTCCATCAAATTGACATCATTTTTTTCTCCTGTTTCATCATTTTCATCAGCTAGTCGAGTATACGAAAGGTGAGGCTCTCAAGCCTCTAAGACACCGATTCATTTTAACCTGCCTACCTTCTGAGTTATGATTCCCACCTGCCTTATTTTCTATGGGCTGGACAAATATAAATTCGTCTCACTGAGCGCACCAAGGCACAATATATTCATGGACAGTTTTTAAGGATGCAACAATCAATTTTCTCCCATTAAGTATTGAAATATACAATATAAAAAATCTGAAATAGTGACAATTGGAGTGAAGCTGGACATTTTTAATTGAGGGGGATTGAATGACGTCATCATTGATCACCCCCAGTTAAGCTGTATTTAAGTCATAGCTGAAATTTTTTTTTTTATTTCAATGACAAAGAACTTGATACACATGTATAAACTGACCCTTTTTGTCACTGACATAGGGGACACTTTCACCGAATCTGTGACGTATAAATATGCCATAGTTTACCTTGACTATCAATCATAAAACTTTTCTATAAAAGTTTTTACGCCCTGAAAACTAGCTCCGGTGTAGCCTTGTTCCATACTACGTGAGAACAACGCTACGGCTGCAAGCCAGTCACCAGATCGAGTTGTTGGGAAATTGCCGTACGGGCAATATTTGCCGAACCAATTGACCATAACCAATAAAATAATTCGATTCTATGTCCACTTAATTCTTGTTTATGAGTGACGTCCGTTTTTAGCTTGGCAAGAGATCGAAACTCGGACGAGGGGGGGTAAAACTGTCCACATCGCCGCCATCTTTACATCGAAAAGTTTTACATGGACAGTATAACCCCCTCGTCCGAGTTTCGATCTCTTGCCAAGCTAAAAACGGACGGTCACTCATAAACAAGGATTTTTATGAAAGGTAAGTGGACATAGAATCGAATTATTTTATTGGTTATGGTCAATTGGTCTGGCAAATATTGCCCGTACGGCAATTTCCCAACAACTCGATCTGGTGACTGGCTTGCAGCCGTAGCGTTGTTCTCACGTAGTATGGAACAAGGCTACACCGGAGCTACCTGAAAACGTACACAGCGAAGACTTAACCTCACTGGATATGGGGGTCTTATTAGACCCATCCTCCTGGCACTGAGGGCGATCTCATATACAGGGTACCAGTAAATTCAAAGGCGGCGTTGAGGGGAGACCGGTAAGGGACATAAATGTTCCTAAAGAACCCACCTATATAATAACTCTGCTTTCTTTATTACAATGAAATATTTTCGCAGATTTCGGGTTATAAAGTTTAGCCCATTCGATGAGAGCGGAACATTCCGGTAAGTGCCGGTGGGAACAGATCTATTTGCAACTTCATAGTGTTGATGTACGAGAGATGCAAGGTTAAACTTTATTTAAATAGCTGCATTCACCCCAATTGAGTGATATCAGGTCAAATGTCTAGAATCATCGCAATTGCTGCATTTCCGAGACCTGGTCAGATATGGGCCAGCCCAGTAAAGTATTATCCAGCCACCCACATGCATCATGGTGTCTTGACTTTTACCAAAACTGCATCATCCCTCTGTGACGAAGCCCTTCATCAATCATCAATTTATAGGCCTACAACTCACTCACTGGAATTAATTTACAACAAGCACTTCTTTGTAAAGTACTACTAGGACTCAGCTGAACAGATCAGCACATGATGTCAAATCATGTCTCCCAGGGACACTGACTGTGTCTGAATTTATCCTGAGCAGGTACATCTTTGACTTTGGCGCATCGATTTTGTCAGCCTCTGCAACAAATTTATCTTGATGACGGAATCAAAACAACATGTCCATGTCAGAACCTACCTTTCCGTTGTTCAGTGCACAAAACGTGTGTGTCGAAAACCTGTATCACAAGCCGAACTGGGCGATAGTTAATTCGCGTAACTTGTACGTGCACCGCTGTCAACGGTGTCAATCGTGAGTTGTCTTCTATTTTCTCTCTCGTGTTTATCAGGTGTGTACATTTCATTTGTAAACAGAGCGCGATGTCACCGCCTTCAGCCAATGAGGTCACGAGGACAACAATTCGTCCAATCATATCGTCTTCATCAAACACGGAACTCACCCGAGTCCTTGGAACCGGTTCCGGTGTTGCATGGAGGCATTTTTGTGCATACCACTAGTAGTCTCCCTTGCCTTAAAGCAACCGGTACTCCGAGCACCGACCGTTTGAAATATAAACGGGATTTTTGTGTGAATCAGGTTGTGTGTGATCATTTGGAGGTCGCAAAGTCACTAACAAAGCTAAGAGCCCCGTTCGTTTGTAATATGATATGATGAGATGAATTATTCTGGGCGTTTGCAAAATTCGCAGTCAAATTATTACCGAGCTATAAACGGCGAAATATACTTACTTGTATTGATGCGTTTAGGCCTAATTTCGTGATGTACGAAAAACGATGAACGAAACATGATTAAGAAAGGGAAATGTGTTTGTTTGTGTATATTTGTTTGTATCCAAACATAAGTTTTAAAACATGAGAATCACCAGGTTGATTTCCTTTCTAATGCACAAAGACTTCCATTTTTCAGGAGTTTTCATCTACTATTCCCAAATATATTTTAAATTGAAATGGTTATCATGTCAACAGATTAAGCCACATGTACAAAACTAAATTTTGCGTAGTTGTTTAACAATGAACATATACTTTCATTACCGGTCCACCAAAATTTAAATTCACGCGGAATTGATTTTTCGCCTATTTGAAATGTGCCTAAGTTGTTCATTTCTAGAGAGTGGATAAATATATATTTATTCCATTTCAGGACCTATTTGTATCAATCAAGTTAACAGAAGATAATAAACGAAAAAAAATAAACAAAACAAAACCACCCCCCCATAAAAAAAAATAGTATTAAAAAAAAAACAATGGAGAGAGGGAGCGGGGTTACCATATTACTCGTTATAGAAATTGCTATAAAATAAAACATGGGTTCGCCAATTAAGGTGAAGGCCTTTGCAACCCTATGTCCAGGAATGGATGAGGAGGCAGGGTGGGGATAGAGAACTCTTAGAGAAGGTGAATTTTTATTTATTTTCTTTTTGGCGGAGTGTGAGGGGGTGGGGGGCGGGGATGCCAAAAGCATTATCTTCTACCGCGAGTGAACTTTGTGCTCTTCAAACGCTGAATCTAATATGCCCACTTTTTGGTCAGAAGTAACATATGGATGCGTAAATGATTCTGTTGTGTCAGATTTCAGTCTTTTGTTGATTTTCACTCTATTCTACTAGTAAGATATCTCGGCAGTCGACTCCCTTAAAAAAATTCCCAGATGTTCGTCGAAGCTGGAAATTTTCGTTCGAATACCGTACATGAAGGCCCATTCAGTTACATGGAGACAGTAAAGTGACACGTGCCAAATATAAAAGATCTATGAAACCGCTATAGATACCGGTACGCGAAAGACAAATAATCTTCCAGTTCCATTAGAGTACTGAGTCCGTATTCAGTCTATATGTAACGTTAATTTTCTATTTTCAAGAGAAGTATAAAATTTGGAACAATTAATATGTCAAACTGGCATCTTCTTGAGCTCACGTTGGGAGAGCAACAAAATGTTAACAACTTATTCTATCGGTCATGGTAATCAATTGAATGCGGCCGGATAGAAACACAGGGTTTTATACACTCCAAAATCAGCATACGGTATTTAAAATTTTATATAGTCTGTACATTAATATAAGTGCAAACTGAGATATTGATCTAATTGAGTGTAACAGGGTGGATCAGTGAGGCGGAAAAGTGGCACGTTCACTCGGGTCCTGATACACACTTGATCAAATGATAGCAAACTAATTTGTCATGCCATAGGCCTACAGATGAACATGGGTTAGCTTAATAATATTATGCATATCTCAGTCTTCAATCTCATTTTTTTGTTATTGTTTTAAGTTGACACTATGCTCCTCCGTTTTTTTTTGTTTTTTTTTTCGTTTTTTTTTCCGAAAAATATCTTAATTATCTCATTCATCATTTATTGCTTGATTCAAATTTTATCAGTTTAGTTTCCGCGTGCCTGTAATTCAATAACAGTGCAACTATTAATATTTAATTTAGTCACACTGTCTTAGGACAAAGAACAAAAGAAGGATTTTATTTCCGCTGTCACTATACCTATGATGTCATCTAGCTACATCACATGTTTTTCGTAACAAACAGTGGGAATAGTACTGGGGCTGATCTGGAACATTTTCTTTGCATCCCCCCCCCCCGTACAACATATAGCTAGGTTTCCCCTTTCTAGAGGGATCACTTCAAAACATTACCGTAACAAAACATTAAATATAGTTCATTCTACTAAACAAGAAATATCCTCAAAAAAGATGGGCGACATTAGTAAAGAAAGAGTACCTTTGCGCCACCAGGTCAAAGTCACGTGACGAGAATGTGACCGGAGATCGTGGTGGAAAGCGACCTTTGACCCTGCGAATGAACCCCTAACTAATCTGCAGTCAATGAAATCTATGGTAATGTCCAATAACTTCCACCTGAATCTCCAGGAATGCCAGTAGTATGTATTCAGCATATTGCCTCAACTTGACCTTTGACCTCAAAAACTTGCATATTGGGGAACAAAAACTACCTCCGAACACAGAAGAGTTCCAATTTTTGCAGGTCAGTGCGCAGGTCACGTGCTTGCCATGGTGACGTAACTTCCGATCACGTGAACTTCGGGGCATGTATTCCTCCGCGGTGATGCGTTCTGGCGGTGATGCGGTCGTGGGGAGAAGACTCCGCGAAGAGAAAGTAGTCCCGACATTCCATGATTTGTACTGACCTTCAACATCCAAGTACTCTTCAACATCCGGGACCTTTGATTTTTACATCCGGGATCTCTTCAACATCCGAGTTTCCCACGGGGTTTTCCCCGGGCCGACCGCACGCATGCGCGGGTTATATCCGGCCGCACGCAAGAACACCTGGTTTGGCGCCTACGTGTCTGTGTGAGTGAGCTCACATGCCGAACACCTGGCTCCGCGAAGGGAAAGTTCTTCGCTGATGTCATGGTTTGGCACCGTGCCAGTTTCCGAGTGGGTTTTTCCATGTTTTACATCCGGGTACTGTGGTTTTTATATCCGGGACCTCATCTTACATTCGGGTTTTTCCATGTTTTACTTCCGGGGACCTTGGTTTTACATCCGGGTCCTCATCTACCATCCGGGTTCTTCCATGTTTTACATCTGGGTACTGTGGTTTTACATCCGGGACCTCATCTTACATCCGGGTTTTCCCATGTTTACATCCGGGGACTGTGGTTTTACATCCGGGGACTGTGGTTTTACATCCGGGTCCTCTTCAACATCCGGGTTGTTACTTCCGGGTACTGTGGTTTTACATCCGGGACCTCATCTTACATCCGGGTTTTTCCATGTTTTACATCCGGGTACTGTGGTTTTTATATCCGGGACCTCATCTTACATTCGGGGTTTTCCATGTTTTACTTCCGGGGACCTTGGTTTTACATCCGGGTCCTCATCTACCATCCGGGTTCTTCCATGTTTTACATCCGGGGACTGTGGTTTTACATCCGGGACCTCATCTTACATCCGGGTTTTCCCATGTTTTACATCCGGGGACTGTGGTTTTACATCCGGGGACTGTGGTTTTACATCCGGGTCCTCTTCAACATCCGGGTTGTTACTTCCGGGTACTGTGGTTTTACATCCGGGACCTCATCTTACATCAGGGATTTTCCATGTTTTACATCCGGGGACTCTGGTTTTACATCCGGGGACTCTGGTTTTACATCCGGGGACTCTGGTTTTACATCCGGGGACTCTGGTTTTACATCCGGGGACTCTGGTTTTACATCCGGGAACTCATCTTACACCCGAGGACTGGAACATCCGGGTAAAACTATGTTGGCCCATAAAAGCCAGAATTTTTAGGGCACTGCTTCATTCATCGGCCTATCTGCCTGACCGGGGCCTACTATCTACATTCCTGCCTGCCTACCTGACCAGGACCTATCTGCCTGCCTACCTGTCTGAACCTGACCAGGACCTGCCTCCCTGCCTGACCAGGACCTGCCTACCTGCCTGCTTGAACCTGACCAGGACCTGCCTGCCTGCCTGACCAGGGCCTACCTTCCTGCCTGCCGACATGGACCCAAATCCTTAGACGTATGTGAAATGTATGTACTAACCTTCAACAGGAGAGCGATCTATTGCGCGCCTAAATATTGAGGCGAGCGGTCTATTGCGTGCCTCAATATGAAGGAGGGCGGTCTATTGCTTGCCTGAATAATGAGGCGAGCGGTCTATTGCTCGCCTAAATATTGAGGAGAGCGGTCTATTGCTCGCCTAAATATTGCGGAGAGCGGTCTATTGCTCGCCTAAATATTAAGGAGAGCGTTCTATTGCTCGCCTGAATAACGAGGCGAACGGTATATTGCTTGCCTAAATACTGAGGAGAGCGGTCTATTCCTTGCCTAAATATTGAGGAGAGCGGTCTATTGTTCGTCTCACTATTGAGGACAGCAGTCTTGTTCGCCTCAATATTGAGGAGAGACGGGGTATGTCTATTGCTCGACAATATTATTTTTTTTAAAGTGTGAGATTGTTGCTAGGGAGGGCTGAGTCTGGTGTTTTTTGTTCGTGCATAAGATAGAAAGTTCCTCTTTCGAGAGAGGTAGTGGCCGTGAAAACGGCCGTTGGAATTTTCCTCCACAGCCAGTTGCATGTGTTTCAGCGTCACTGTGTGATGCAGGGCGATGATGGAGCATCGGTTGGCTCTTTCGAAAAGGTCGACCAAGTAAGATTCGCAGACCTCCTGCAGGGCGCCTATAGCCATACTCTGGAATCGCACATCTTTCTTTATATGTTGGGTGATTTCACGGACCAGACGTTGGCAGTGAGCTGCTTTCGGAGCACCTTTCCTCCTATCCATTTACGGGGTGTGTGCTTCGTACGAGCCATGTTGAAGTTGGTGAAATTAGTCGCGTTCCAGACGAAGCAACGCTCTGTTTTTATAGCCTAGCACGGACGTCAGCGAAATTCTTCCTTCACTCATCCAATTTTGTCTTGCCGACGAGAGACGTTGTTTTTCTTTGCCAGTCTACAAGGCACGCTAAATTTTGAATAAATGGGGGTACATCTCAGCCTTCGGCCTTGGAACTCTATAATATAGCCCTGCGAATTCCACAAGGCTGACTTATTGGAAAGTGTCATTTTTTCGTTTCAAAGCCGAAATTTTGCGAGAGTCTGAGCTTTCGGTAGTCTAAATGGCACGCTAAATTTTGAATAAACCGGGGTACATGTCTAAAAGAAACTATAGGCTTCAACCTTGTCACGCAAATCCCTGCAAATTCCAGAAGGTTAACTTATTGGAAAGTGTCATTGGTTGCTCCCATAAAAAAGTGTGAGTGTTCAATGAGAAAAAATGGGGCGAAAACTACTAAGTGAATACAGAGTTTGATCGTTTGGAAAACTATCATTTGTCAAATCATTTGAATACCTGCATTTGACGATAAAATCGAGAAATACGGAGTAGTAGACAAAGGGGGGAATTCGGAAGTACTGACCATGCCCGGGGCACTTCAAGGTTATATGCATATCAGGGCATTAACGCCCATGTTGGTTTTCTGGGCATTGATGGGTTACATTTGGCCCCATCCTAGACCACTGGTTGGCTACTTTCCAGCCCATTCATTGACTGGGCAGATTGGTTAACATTAGAATCTCACATGTCTGTTCAAGCATATAGCCTCCATGGGCACTTGTTTATGCTCACATCATATTTTTATAAGAAATTTATTTTGCCACAAATAAATCATATAGGCGAATCAAAGACAATTGAACTTAAAAAACACATATACATATATATATACACGAGTACAAAGAAAAATAAAATACGAATAACATGTGTATTGATCCTTTTTCTATGGCCCATCAGTTTCAAATTCAAATTCTGGGTAACGCTGTTACTTAGGGTACAGTTATATTGCCACGTGCTAATCTGGAAAAATCTTTCCAACGGTTTTCTTTAAATGACGACTTTACAACGAATATTATGGATTAAGAATACTGATCAGCGATACGGATTTGGTGATTTTGGAACATCATGATGTCTTGCCGGCATCATTGAAAACTGTTGACCGCTTCTCTCTTGCAGGAAACAAGCCTATGTTTATGTATACTATGATTGTCTTTTTGAATTTGGTGCTAATACTGTTTTATGGAATATGGAATAGGTCTTTGGATTATGGATGCGGATATTCTCTAATGGACGACGGCTGGATTATGAATGACGGACTAGACGCTTGTAATTCAAACCTTTGATATTCACAATTCTTCCGAAAAATAAAATTTTCGGTATTATACAAAAATTCTATCTGCTTTTTACATGGATTGATATTAGGACGTTGTTTTCGTCTTTTAGACTGATATATATACCACTTTATAACAATAAGTATTGTATTAAATATATAATCAGTTTTTTCCACTCCAAGTAGCAGCACTCTTTCAGACAAATGGAGATAAATATTTACTGATCGAAACCATCCACTAATGTCATTCAAAAAGGCTGCTACAACCGGACAATGCCAGAATATATGAGGTAAATCCTCGATAACTTCCTGGCAAAAATCAGAGGTGGGAGAATTTGGAATACCTATGTTATACATGGCAGTGTGACTAACGTCACTGGACCTACGAAATAGGGTTTGAGATAATTTAAGTGTGTACTCGAGAGATGACTTGGGGGCCCTGTGTGCTACCATGAGAGAATTTATATAGCAACTCTAATTGACAGTGGGAACTATTAACTTTTCCAGATGTCACCGCTGGTGAGTCATTAGCGTAGCAACTATTATCGCCCTCGGTTTCTATTACCCTGGAGAATGATCAGACCAGCAGTACAGCACGAAGTGTTGGGGGGAGAGTCCGAGAGAGCGGGCCCCCCCCCCCTCCCTTCTCGGCATTAGACGATTTTTCTTAAATTAGCATAGGGAATGATGCTCTGTCAGAGCAGTTGAGAAGTAAATGTGTGTAGTCCTAAATAAGACAGGAAACTGGATAAGAAACACAAATTTGAAGTGAGAAAGGTCAAGATCAGAGATTTGTTAGAATGCAAGAATCAAATCAGGCATCACTAGACAGCCATTCTCCATGGATATATTTATTTGGCATTCAACTTCAAGGTACCTCATCTGAAGAGAGTACATAATAATAATCAATGAACGATAAAGCGCACACGAACAAAATAAACAACTGGTTATAGGTTACTGAATTTAAAACACAACGATGATTTTATTATCGATTTCTTCAGTAATAACATATAATAGGGTCATTGTTTAAATTTAGTAATTTCTCATAAAATCCAACCATTTTTTATTTCTTTTTGAGGTAGAACATTTTTTAACTAATGACTGAACTCAAGAAATGATGCAATGTTGTATAGGCTGGATATATAAAACGTGCAGTATAATATGCCTTCAATCTCAACGAAATTCCAAGACCAGCAAATGAGTGAAAACGGATACTATCGGAATGTGTGTCAACATTACAATGTAAGTTAGGTTAAAAATAGATTACTCAGGAATCTCCATTTTAATACTGGATTCAAGTGTACTAGCCATATTATAGATATCTCATACTACATGTAGATCTAATAGACTGATTACGACGTACGAGCGAGCGCACACATGCATGTGTGCTTCATATAGATATAATTAAAATATTTTTTGGAAGCTGACGTTTTAGAACAACAACAACGACCATCGAAAGCCAACAAAAGATTTACCTTCATTGGACCTCTGACGCTTCTGTGAGAAGAAGTTTTTCAAAGTTGCTTGGCGCTTCATGACATTGATTTATAAAAATACATGTCAAGTGATATTCGTGGCTCGGTAAAACTTCGCAGCAGACGAAATAACAACCTCCATTCTCCGATCAAATGATTTGCTTCCTTCATGCATCGTAGCATATACAGTTTCCCTGACGCGAGATTCTGGGATTTCGGTAGCCTTCCGCAATTCCACCGGCTAACAGCGACCAGCATGATCACGAGGGTTCCCGAATATTTCCAACAATTTACGGCAGATGTTTGGGAAGCGTGGCGTGGACTATTAGGGAAAACATGGCGGAGCTACCTGGAAACGTATAATGCCGACATATTTTGGCAAGTACCATTAAAGTTACTGATATTTTTGAGAGCTGGGCGCATCATTTTTTTTTTTTGCTTTAGTGTTGGGCGGCCGAAGTTAGTCCCAGGCGCTTAAAAGTCACAGTGAAGAATACAGCCAAGGGTTCCTGATGGGCATGGCAGTGCACTCGAGTCATCAATAAATAATAAAAAATTAATTATAAATCAAATTTTCTTCAGAATTCGATCAGCTAAGAACTTGCTGGTAACAATGCCCTGATGCACGTTCATGCCAAAAATCAAGGTTTTAATGTCAACGGTTCTCCTTATTTTGCCGACGAAAGGATTGGTATGGACTGACTCATTACCGGACAATTTGCGATCTGTAGCCTACTTCGTAGGAGCAAGAATTTATTGGTGGCCAATATTTTATGCACTAGACGGAATTGGAACCATCAAAGCTTAGTGTCGAGTGTGCATTTGAATGGTCTCGAGTACACTTTGTTCCACTCAATATCGAAAGTATCTAAATACTTTTCCCAGTTTACCTGTGATACTGGTGTTACAGATTTCATTCCTACATATATTTTGTAAAAATCCTGGCAACCCTTTTGACTTTTCAGCAATAAATAAATTTGATCTGGAATACATGGATAAGCACACCTTTGGGTATTTTTACAACTATTTCCCATATAACACTTAACAGCTTGGACGACTCCATGATATTGCAGATAGTTTTTTCTGTACCATAAATATTCCTGAATTCCTGCAGCGTCATGAAGCCACCCTCACATGTTAAGAGCTCATTTACATATGTAACCCCTCTGGTGAGCCACTTGCTGTAGAATATTGGTTTCCCAGCAATCTTAATACCGTCATTCAACTTCTTTGCTCTTTTATGTTTATAGCTGGTAGCAGTTCACTCCAAGCATGGAAAACATCTTTCCAAAACAGATATAGTTATATTCTCTTATACAATTTTCTGTAGTTTGATTTTCCCAACTTCTATTAAGTCTAAAGGAATATTACAAATTTTAAGAAATATATCCTTCCAACTGTTGTTTGAAATATATCTCCGAATCCATGTTATTTTCATAAAATACATAAATGACCTTACGTCTACCATCTTGACACCTCCTTGTTCATAACTTTGATACATTTGTGCTCTTTTAATTTTGTCAATATTAACAAGTAGTAGGGAGGATTGATCTTTTGTACCACGGTTTTCACTGCGCATGCGCAGAAATTATTTTGTGGGCGTGCGCATGCGTGAGTTTATGCAAATGAGTGGGCGTGGCCTTTTATGCAAATGAGGTCATTGGGTGCATTGGGTATATTCAAGATGGCGGCTTGTTTTTTCTAGGTTAGGGGTGGTCGGATTCAAGATGGCGGCCAATTGCACTTGTTTGACCCTTCATTTGCATATTTTCAAGATGGCGGCCTGTTTTTTCTAGGTTAGGGGTGGTCGGATTCAAGATGGCGGCCTGTTTTTGTAGGTGCGGACACTTGCACTTGTTTCGCGCCTCATTTGCATATTTTCAAGATGGCGGCCTGTTTTTCTAGGTTAGGGGTGGTCGGATTCAAGATGGCGGCCTGTTTTTTTGTAGGTCAAGGTCAATTGCACTTGTTTCGCTCGTCCTCATTTGCATATTTTCAAGATGGCGGCTTGTTTTTTCTAGGTTAGGGGTGGTCGGTTTCAAGATGGCGGCCTGTTGTCCCCCGTTTTATGCAAATGAGGTCATTGGGTGCATTGGGTATATTCAAGATGGCGGCTTGTTTTTTCTAGGTTAGGGGTGGTCGGCTTCAAGATGGCGGCCAATTGCACTTGTTTCACCCTTCATTTGCATATTTTCAAGATGGCGGCCTGTTTTTTCTAGGTTAGGGGTGGTCGGATTCAAGATGGCGGCAAAGCGGCCAATTGCACTTGTTTGACCCTTCATTTGCATATTTTCAAGATGGCGGCCTGTTTTTTCTAGGTTAGGGGTGGTCGGTTTCAAGATGGTGGCCTGTTTTTGTAGGTGCGGACAATTGCACTTGTTTCACCCTTCATTTGCATATTTTCAAGATGGCGGCCTGTTTTTTCTAGGTTAGGGGTGGTCGGATTCAAGATGGCGGCCTGTTTTTGTAGGTGCGGTCAATTGCACTTGTTTCGCTCTTCCTCATTTGCATATTTTCAAGATGGCGGCCTTTTTTTTGTAGGTTAGGGGTGGTCGGTTTCAAGATGGCGGCCTGTTGTCCCCCTGAAAATATGCAAATGAGGTCTCTGGGTTTTTCCCCACTGTTTTCAAGATGGCGGCCTGTTTTTTGTAGGTTAGGGGTGGTTGGTTTCAAGATGGCGGCCTTGTTGTCCCTGAAAATATGCAAATGAGGTCTTTGGGGTCGTTTTCAAGAGGGTGGCTTGTTTGTGTGTTAGGGGTGGTCGTGTTCAAGATGGCGGCTTGTTTTTTGTGTGTGAGGGGTGGTCGTTTTCAAGATGGCGGCCTGTGATCCGCTGAAAATATGCAAATGAGGTTCAATGGGCTATAAAAGGAGTCCATTTTTAGGGAAAGGGTGTATTCAAAGGGTGTATTCAATCTGACTTACCTGATCTGTCTCCCTGCCTACCTGCCTGCCTGCCTCTGTCAGCCTTGCTTGCCTATCCGCTTGTATGAGACGAAAAGCATGAGACGTGGAGCACATTTTTCCTTCGATCCAGCCGCACCTCCGGTTGAAGTCTTGCCTGAAGATGCGCGTGTCAGGGCCATTTATCAACGACACTGGTCTACCATACGCCATTGTTTTCATGTATTACAAAAATTCAGAGTTTTTTTTTCACTGTTAATTGTATTTAAAATTCAATACTTACATATAATTGGTATTAAATTCAATTGTGAATACGTTCATTGTGTGTTAATAAAAAAATAGTAGAAAATTAAAAAAATGTGTTCTTTTTTCCTTTTTAATAGTCAAATAGCTCCAAAAAACGTCTATTTCCATTCTTGCGCATGCGCAGAATGCTGATAGTTCAACCCACACCAGTCCATCAGATGGCCCTTCATCTCACCTTCACATTGATACCTCACTCGACCCCATTGCACCACTAGGGGCGCCTCTAACCCAAAAAAGGTGTTTTGAAGATTACGCATGCGCAGAATGCTGATAGTTCAACCCACACCCAGTCTATCAGATGCGCCTTCACGTTACCTTCAATTTGATACCTCATTCGACCCGATTGCACCATTAGGGACGCCTCTAACCTCAAACAGGCTATTTTTGAAGATTGATATTTTTCATATTATCTTC